>JAFMSR010000016.1:22461945-22511859 GCA_022818135.1 Saxidomus purpurata | reverse complement strand
CTGTTCAAAATTTACTCTACATGCACAGTCACCTGTTTTTATCCCCGCCGAAGGCGATTTAAGAGTATTTGTAGTGAAATTTCTTCAAATTCATACCTAAATTGGGAGGAAGTGCAGTGGTTAGAACAATCTTACCTTGCCTACTTTTGAGTTATGCCTTTTATGAGTTACTTAAAAACGCCGGAGCATAACTCCAAATCTTTGGGGATTTTCTTCAAACTATATGCAGTTGGTAGGAAGTGCAGTGTGCAAGCAATAGCTTTCTACCTTAAGTTTAAATTTCCCTTTATCGACTCAAAAGTTTTGTCCGAGCATAACACCAAGCGTGAGGGATTTACTTCAAACAATACACTGATATAGCACATTGGTAAGAAGTGCATTGCAAGAACAATAACTCTACGCTGGTTTTGTTTGCGTTGGCCGAGCATAACTCCAAAAGTACTTGAGGGATTTCTTCAACTATACAATGACATGCGATTGGTAGGAAGTGCAGTCAAGATTACAATAAAATCTACCGCCTACTGTTATTCCCTTTTCAATTTACTTGTCGGAGCCTAACTCCAAAAGTACTTAGGGATTTTCTTCAAACTTAACACTGATAGCAGATTGGTAGGAAGGTCATGGCAAGACAATGAACTCTACCTCTACTTTAGTTATTTTATCGTTTAAAAGTTCTGTCCAAGGAGTTGAAAGATTTTTACAAACTTAATACACTGAGCACATTTGTTGAGAAGTCATGGAGATGACATTCCTTTTCCAGTGCCAGCGCAAAAAAAAAAAAAAATTTGTGGTTTTTTTTTAAATTAATTAAAATAAAATAACACATTGGTAGGAAGTGCAAGTGCAAGAACAATAATCCTTACTTTTAGTCAAATAGGTCAAGGTCACACTTGGCAGTTAGAGGTTTTAAAATCCTGTATATATGCACATTTTCATGTCAAGATTTTTTAGTGAATTCTGTTACACATTATAAGATTTTAAAATGAATTGGAAAAAATTCTAAATGAGATATAATTTTTTTTTTTGGGGGGGGGGGGGGGGCCCCCCGGGGGGGGGGGGGGGGACAAACTTTTTTTTTCTCCAAAAAAAAAAAAAAAAATTTTTTTTTTTTTTTTTATTTTTTTTTTTTTTTTTTCAACACTTTTTTGCCCCCCAAGGGGGTGTTTTTTCAAAAACAAACCACCCCCCCCCCACGGGCAGTGTCACACTTAGAGTTTAAAGGTCATGGAGTCATGGAATACTCTATAGTTTTTTATGGTAACTCTGTCATGAGTGGAAAGATTTTAAAATTACACAGCACATTTGTTGAGCACATGGAGATGACATTTCCTGCGCTAGTCCAATGTCCTTACTTTGAAGGTCAAGGTCACACTTGGCAGTTAGAGGTTTTAAAATCCTGTATATATGCACATTTTCATGTCAAGATTTTAATTCTGTTACACATTATTTGTTGGAAAATGGAATAAGTTTGCCAATCACTGGGTACAACTTGAAGGAGGTCACAGACTGTGGGATACCGCTTTTGGGGCATTCATCACTTATGAGGGACAGCTCTTTTGTTATTAAAAAGACTTTCTTTCTTTTTGTTTTCTTTTTATAATTTAAACATACTTTGTATTTGTTACAAATTATTGAAAAGTCAAGAAATGGAGTGATAAGAAAGACATAGGCTGCTTACTTTTGAGATGTCATTAAAATACGTTGAATCCCGGATTTTATTATTTTTATGTTCTGTTTTGTAAGTTCTATATCTTTGTCATTTTAAAAGATGCAGAATCTATATTCTAACTTTGCTGGCTCAAGGTCAAGGCCACATTTAGAGGTTGAAGGTCAATTTGAAACTAATGTATTTATATTCCCTGTGTAATTCCACTATAAGTTGGGAAGCCATTTCTTGTGACAAGATGTTTGTGGTGATTTTCAGCTTATGTAGTGTTCATTTTTTTGTTTCAGCTTACGTAGTGAGCGGCGATGGTCAACGCATAGTTAAGAACCTGGCAGCTCTGGTAGTGAACCCTGCTACATACCGAGATAGATTTGAGACTTACAATATGGCAGCACTGGCTGCCTTTGAAGTCAGTGATGCTGCAAATTTAGCGATGGAAGATAACTTGGCAGCGGGTGCAGAGGGAATTGCTTACCATCCTCCAATGAACAGCTATTATTCAAGTAACAACAAAGCAATTTCTTCTGTTGTAGCTGGAGTGGCTATTTTACCAGATGATACAACTTCAACGACAGATTGTGCTGAAATATCCGGTTACACAGTGATAAAAACCCATGACTACGGCATCTATTATCAGAACGAACCATGTGTCATTGTTAAGAATATTTCAGCCTATGATAACAGAAATGGACTAATTGCGTTCGTCTATGCGCCAGATCCAATCCTACATTTGTGTGCTACTAAGCCTGTGCGGGTTGTGAATTCAACTTTTGTTGGTCAAACAGATAGTTTCGACTGCAACACTGATGTCACTCCTACAAATGATGATAATTACAGAATAACAGACCAGGCTCGATACAAGGGAAAACTTGGAAATACTGGTATAGTGCTTCCGACATTCATGAAAAAGGATAATGGTTTACCTACGCATCCATGGGGCGGTATTATGTCCTATCCAACAGTCTGTGGACGTACATATTTGGAGAATGTAACATTTGCGAAGTTCCAGGATACTTCATGCAAAAGAAACTATGCCGTGATGTTTAATGTACAAAATGATGACGGTACTCACCCTACGGTGCTTAAAAGCACAACTTTAATTCAAGTAGATGATACCAACAAAGTCCGCATTCCTAGACCAAATATTGGGTAAGTACTAGGATTTAAATGATATATTTGTACTTTTTAATGTGAGAAGTCAAGTCGGTGACTGAAAAGAAACAAGAGAAAGTAATCAGAGGTGATACATATTGTTTCCCCTTGCCGTCTGTCCATCTGTCTGTCTACTTTACCTTGTCCACTCTCCATAGCCAAAACCCCTTGTTGTGTTTTCGTCAAACTTGGTGGGAAGCATCAGTATGAAAACTTCTTGTGCATATTGTATTTTGACCTTTCCCTGCATGAGGGAACCATGTCACAGATTTCTGATATCTGTCTTCAAATTAATTTTATGCTCTGACATGTGATAGACTGTTAAACCCCGTCCTGTGACCATACAGTAATGGCTATATAGTTGTAACAATACTGATTTCAAAAATACATGACACTGTTCCCCAACCATGGTACAATGTATATAATGCAACAAAACTTTTGGGTATGGGGGCTACCACTTGCTGTTAACCTTGTTCAAAATTAGAAGACGGGTTACTAAAATCTATACATTACTTTGAGTGACATATTTATTGTTGTAATCGGGAGCAATATCATTTTGTTTGCTTAATTTGTTTAGAGATTGAAAAAGACCTAAATTCCAAAAATGTATAGGTTTGCATACTTAATAAAAATGCAATAAAAAAGATAAAAATTATCAGAGATTTTGTCAAATGGAATTCTAGCTTTTGTCCCACTAGCTTTTAACACTAGGGGCCACAATTTTTAACCAGTTATTATGAAAATTGGTCCGAACATTGCCTCTATCTTTGATTCCATCCGAAGTGTGTCTCATGAGCCATTAATCTAATTTGTAGAAGCTTGTTACATAATGGAAAATGAATAAATTAGTATAAATAAATGGAAAATGAATAAATTAGTATAAATTAATGGAAAATGAAATAATTAGTATAAATTAAATCATACTACATTATTGCAGAAAAATAAACTCTGCTGACTGCATTGATATGGACTGCGATGGACTTAAGAAGGGCCTTATAAAGGATCTAGATGGTACGTTTTTGGGCCAAAAGGGTGACGTTTTCCCACAGTCGGAATTTGAATGGGATGAAAATCCTGCAAGAGGACTTGGAGACTACCGAATACCTAAAACATTGCTAACAGGTGGAAATGGTGACAGGATAACTTGTGATACCATATGTCCAAAGAAAGGTAATGATTTAACATGACTGATAAATGGTAATAATGTAGTAAATATTCCAAAATTGATAATCCTACTTCTGAAAATGATATTATAATTAAGGTAATCTTTAAAACTGGGAAAAGTGCCATTCTGTGATGCAAATAACTGTTTGCAGGTGCATTTGATAATCCTTGTTCAGGACCAACTTGGCCCTCTTGTTCATTATGTTATTATTCTGAATATTGCAGGTATTATTCGAAATGAAAACTGTGTTTACCGGCCTAGCTGGCAGGCGTACGAATGTCAGGCAGATATGAACTATGAGATGCTCATCATAGAAAGCATGGATGTGGACACAGAAACACGGCGCCTTTCACCACTTGCCATTCTTGGAGAAGGTTATATTGATCTTATAAATGGACCACAAGATCATGGCTGGTGTAGTGGATACACTTGTAGAGAGCGACTTTCAACATTCATGGCCCTTGTCGCCACAGGTATGTTACCTCTCATTGCTAAACAAATTTTAAGCATTCATTGCTAAACAGTATGGAAAATTGATATAATGTTAACAGTCATTGCTACACATTGTATGTTAGAATTCATTGCCACACATTGTATGTTAGCATTCATTGCTACACATTGTTTGTTAGCATTCATTGTTACACATTGTTTGTTAGCATTCATTGTTACACATGTATGTAGGTGTTTATTACTACACCTGTATGTTAGCATTCATTGCTTTACCAGTATGAAGGCGTTTATTGCTTCACATGTATCACAGTCTTCAAACTTCATAGGATGTTTGGTCCTACTGAGTAGATGGTCCCTTCTTCTTCTTGTAGGGTCAGTGGGTGAAAGGTCAAGGTCACAGTGACCTCCGTTAGCTTTTCCTTGATACCACTCTACAGGTCACAATTTTCATTCGACTTTCATCAAACTTGCTCAGAAAGTTGCCTGCAACTTGTAGATGATCCCTATTGTTTTTGTGGTCAGTGGGTCAAAGGTCAAGGTCACAGTGACCCAAACTTTCAAAATCATTTTGCTCAATATCCTGAGACCTCTATCACATGAAGTTTAAAGGAGGTATACTGGAGTCACCCTGTGCACATTTTGTTTGTGCATATTATTGGTATGTTGCGCTCAGATGATAATTTTCTATTGAGTAACGGCCCTTTATTTTCAGCAAATTTTATGCACACTCTTTCTTAGCAACAACTGGGGGGAAATCAATGAAACTTAACAAAAGTGATTGATACCAAACCTACTTGTGCATCTCCTCAGCATCTTTTTGTCCATAGAGTTTTTTGTCAGGCTTTTTTTTCAGCAACCACTGGATATATAGGAAGGGAACCAGTTCAGTTAAAACAGTCTTTTAAGTTTCTTATAATGTGTCCAAGCCATGACGGGGTATTAATCACCTTCAGTGATAGTTCCAGTTTTGTTTGTTTTCAGGCAAGAACTACCAAATGCATTTTACAAGTGTCACACCGTTGCAGACACGGTTTAGGCTTCTGGATTCAGTTGAAGGCATAAAGATGACCTACTACTCCAGCAGACCTAACAGAATGGACATATATGTAAACGGCGTGTTTGCTCCGGCAAAAAATTCTGAAACTGTGGATGGCAGATACATCTTAAAGGTGCCAACAGGTAAAAGAAGAGCTTCATAGAAATAATTACAAACACGAAAAAATTGTGGATTTTGAAAAAAAAAAAATGTCTACCTTCATGAAAATGTTTTTTGCTTTGATAAATCTAATTGCTCACAACCTAGCAGGGATGTATATTTTCCGCGGATTCACAGAAATCCGCAGATTTTGAAGTCTGACATTGACCGCTTTTGAGATTGATGTAAATCAGAGGAGAACATTTTTGGGAGGGGAGGGGTTACCATCTTTTTTCTCCAACAGAGCCATCATCTAGAGACAAATTGTATTTGACACTGTAAAATTTTAAAACATACCACCTTTCGGATTTGTTCTGTTGTTGTCAGTATTTCAGTAAGCCAATGAACGATAGTGTTACATATTCTAACCAATCGTATTGCAAAGTCTTTGTGTAGTTTCGGGATGAAAAACAGAATGTCCGCCTATAAGCAGAAATAAAATCTCTTACATAAGTTATGGCAACAATCAACTCCAACAATGCTTCTGAGATCAAAGAATGTGACAATAATTTCAAATATTTTTTTTGTTTGATGGAATTTGAAGTGAAAGAAAAAACAGGGTTGCAATGTATATTTAACAACTGCTGAAGTTACTGATTAATTTCATGACAATGAATGAAACTTTTCATAAAATTGCCTGCAACCTGTAGAATGATCCCTGTAGTTTGGAGTCAGTGGGTCAAAGGTCAAGGTCACAGTGACTCAAACTTTGAAAATCTTTTTGCGAGGTAACTTTCATAATCAATAACTGTTTGACATCTGGGTGACATGAGTAACAAATTGTGCTTGAATTGAAAGCTTACTGAAAAAGGAGATTTAGAAAATCATTTTGATCTCTTTCTGAGCATAGACGTCTTTTTGCTTGATGTTTGGTACCAGTTTTGATTTGTTCATCATTTCAGGTACTGAGTATGATCCTCAGATTTCTGACGGCACAGGTGCAAACTATCACGACAGACAAACTGGAGATTTTACATTCATTGTTTTGGGGTCAGATGTAATTGATGTCAAAGCGGAAGAAGATGTCATCGTATCACTTAGATTACCGGGTCAAACAGTGGATGAGTTCTTCGGTGCAAACATAGCATACAATTTAGCAAGATACTTAGATATTCCATTTTCCAAGATACGCATTGCAAGCATAGTCAGCGCCTCTAGCAGAAGACGTCGAAAGAGGTCAGCAGAGGATTCTATTGTAACAATTGAAATTGCAAATGGACCAAATACATGTAAGCTGCATTTTATTTCCTTGTTCTTTTATTAAACCTCTATGATATTAAAATGAGGCAAGCCAGGCAGAACTTCATTACCTCACCTGGCTTTGCTAGGGTGACGGGGCTTTTAGGATGGATGATTGTCTGTCTTCGGTCAACATATTGATTCAAACAACATCTCCTCTAAAACCGCTGGGTCAATGTTGATAAAACTATTCAGGAATGTTCCTTGCATGAAGCTCTACCAAAGTTGTTCAAAGAATTCCATTCCATGCAGAACTCTGGTTGCTATGGCAAAAAATAGGAAAAACTTAAAAAATCTTCTTCTCTGAAACCACAAGGCCTAGAGCTTAGATATTTGGCATGTAGCATTTTCTAGTGGACCTCTACCAAGAGTGTTAAAACTTTGACCCCTGGATCAAAATTGAGGATCATAGTCCAGTACTAGTACTGAAAAGGAACAATGCTTGGGTAAATTGCCGTCTTGCAAATAACAGAATAAATACTGTTGGGATTGACTTAAGCTGAAAAAAAAACACTGAAAGGAATTTATTCATGATTGCCTGATGTCAGTCATTATTCAGTCTGTCTGCACTAGATCTTGTGTATTTATGTATTAGGCTTAGTTCGAAAGAGCAATATAGGGCCATCATAGCCCACTTGTTTTCAATGATATGATTGTTTTTCTAGATTTGAACGGTACTTGTACGGCATAAAACATCATTCTGTTGTTTTCAATGACATGCTTGTTTTTTCTAGATTTGAATGAAACTAATACGGCAGAAGATTCTCTAAGTTATTCTGAACTGCTTGATCTTGGATCAGCAATTGTAAACGAGTGTCAAGCTGGTAACCTCAGCGTATCTTTCAACATCACAGGAGCATGTGAGTCCGTATCTTTGCCTTCATCAGATTCAGCGGTCGCGTCAGTCGTTTATGACTCACCTGCTGTTGACCACCTGTTCTTCAGTGAGCAACCTGTGGCCATGCATGAAGGCGCACTGCTGCAGACGCAGCCAAAAATAAGAGCTGCTGATGCCATGGTAAGTAGAGAATCTTCTGATTAAAAATAAAACCAGATACCAGATAAGACAAGTTTTTATTAAACCAGGTGCCAGGTTATACAGGTTTTAAAATTGACCCCAGTTTGTTGGGGGTGGGGGTGGGGGTAACTTGATTTTAATGAAATGAAACTTGGCAGGGATGTTTCTTGAACAGTCTGGGGTCAAAGGTGATTCTACAGCATCAAAATTTACTATATATTTTAATTTAAACCATCATTTTGTAAAAATGTCTCTTGAAATCATTTCAAATGCTATTTTTATCCAATTTTAACAATAATTTTAGAAATTTTCCAAATTGTTTTCTGTTGTTGCAATACTTATATGTTTTTAATTTTAAAGGTACCATGATCTAAATATGGATTTTTAAATTTTAAAGTCAGTTACTTATATAATGTCCATAGTAAATTTTGACATCAGATATTTCAAGTTGTCTTTTAATGATATTTTTTTTAATATACATCAGACAAACTTTTAAATGAAATATCTGAAGAAACTTTTATTTTTTCTGTTTTTACTGGTATAAATTTCATGAAAACACCATGGAAATTATCTCCAGAAGTTTTTGAAACTATAATATGTTTTTATATGAAATATATAGTAAATTTTGAAGTTGTGGAATCACTTTTGACCCCAGACTGTATGAACCTCTACCAAAATGATTTTTAATCATTGAGAACATTTTGGTTGCTATGGCAACCAAGGAAACACTTTGAAAATCTTCTTCATTGAAACAAATGATCAGAATTAAATTGAATTTGCCACAAATGATCACCTGATGACTCTTAACCAAACTTGCTAAATGAAGTTGATTCATAAAAAATGAGGCCCCCAGTGGGTGGTACTGTTTTCTCTATTATAATCTTTATAGAAATTTCAAACAATTCATTTGACAGGTATGATCACTTTATGACTCTCTACCACAATTGGTAAAACGAATTTGATCCCTTTAAATATGAGGCCCCAAGTAGTGTTGGGCTGTTTTGCTATATTATTTGTGTGAAAAAATTCAAGTTCATTTAAAAAATTTAAATTCCATAATTATGTTTAGTCAGGTTTAGTCAGAGTTAGGTCTTTATACTCTTCACAAGTCGTGCAGATATAAGTTGCAGATGTTCTCAGTCGGCCCAGCTAAGCGATATCGGGCCAATGGCTCTCTTGTTTATTTCATATGTTTTATTTCAGAATAATGTAATACCTGAGCTAGGAACTGATGAATTCCCATGGCAGATCACTGCCAGTCTTAGAGCTGGAACGGGACATCCTAATGCAGTCTTAAGTGGTGCGCTAACAGTGAGCAGCTCTGGGGGCTGGTTCAACTTCACCGACCTGGTCATCTCCCACATGGGCGACGGATACATACTTGACTTCTACATCTCCTACCCAACACAGGCAGAGAACATAACCTTAGCATCTGAACCATTTGATGTTGCTGGACGTCCAGTTCAGATTCATGTCCTTGATCTGTCTTCTGGGGACATCGTTCGCGATTCTCTATTCTTCATCAAACTGGTTCTTCAGGACTCTTACACAGAGGAGATCATCTCTGATATTGGATGGAGGGTATGTATATATCTAGGAAAATTCTCCAGACTGGTCAATTTGAAGACCAGAAACTATAATCTGGTTCAGAGAGGATTTCAAAGTTGACTCCTCTAACAGCTGAAAGTGTCATGCAACCTTACAGCCATGTTAATCATGATGTGAATTTGTGCACTCAGGGTTCAGTATTAAGAGGTGATTTTCTATTGGCTATAAACTGACCGTTCACTACTTGATTAGCTGTAAACTGACAATTCATCACTTGATTAGCTAAATGACCATACTTCACTTGATTAGCTTATTAAAGTGACCGTTCACCAATTGATTAGCTATCAACTGACCATTCACTACTTGATTAGCTGTAAACTGACCATCCTTCACTTGATTAGCTTATTAAAGTGACCGTTCACCAATTGATTAGCTACAAGACCATACGCTGATTAGCGTAAACACCATACTCACTGATTAGCAAAGTGACCATTCGCCAATTGATTAGCTATCAACTGACCATTCACTGCTTGATTAGCTGTAAACTGACCATACTTCACTTGATTAGCTTATTAAAGTGACCGTTCACCAATTGATTAGTTAGAAAACGGACCATTCGCTACTTGATTAGCAAACGACCATCTCACTGTTATTTAAAGGACCGTTCACCAATTGATTAGCTATCAACTGACCATTCACTACTTGATTAGCTGTAAACTGACCATACTTCACTTGATTAGCTTATTAAAGTGACCGTTCACCAATTGATTAGCTATCAACTGACCATTCACTACTTGATTAGCTGTAAACTGACCATCCTTCACTTGATTAGCTTATTAAAGTGACTTTTCACCAATTGATTAGCTATAAACTGATCATTCGCTTCTTGCTTAGCTATCAACTGACTGTTCGCCACTTCATTAGCTATAAACTGACAGCTTGCCACTTGACTAGCTATAAACTGACCGTCTTCTGTCTTAGATCAATGCTAAGATATCATAAGTAGGGACATGTACTGATATCTCAAGTTCAATGGTTTTTTATTGCCATAGCTGAAGTCAGAGTGTGATTGATATTAATTTTATAAAATCTCTTGATTGCCTTTTTGCATCACGTTAATTTCATGATTGTTCTCCACAGGATCATACATGGACAGTCGAGGCCAGGATGCTAGAAAGTTCTGAGTATGCATCACTGGGCGGAACCCTTACTTCCGCATTTGATTCCTCCTCTGGGCAAGTCATGTTCCCAGACCTCACTTTCACAGGATTTGGAATATACTATATACAGTTTACGGTGGTGTCTGACCCCCCTGACTACAGCCTCACCCTGAGCCAACAACTGTTTGTCAAGAGTCCGGACCATGTTGGCATGACAATTGAAGAAGAGTACAGTATACAGGTAAAACTTTATCTCGATCATTTGTTTAAACATGTATTGAGTGAAACATTTTTATTATACCCCTGCAGAATTAATTTTTAGGTGATATGCTGGAATCACTCTGTTGAATCACAGCAATGATAGCTCAAGTCTTTTTAGCTCACATGCCACACAATGCCAGAATGAACTATAAGGATAGCTCACTCCTTCGGTTTTCCTTCATACAACATCTCCTCTGAAACTACTATGCCAATGCTAATGAAACTTGGCAGGGATGTTCCTTGCATGAAGCCTTGTCATAGCTATTCAAATAATTCCATTCCATGCAGAACTTTGGTTGCCATGGCAACAGAAAGGAAAAACTTTAAAAATCTTCTCAAAAAGAGGAAGGTCCAGAGCTTAGATTTTTGGCATTTGGCATGTGGCATTGCATAGTGGACTTCTACAAAGACTGTTCAAATCATGACCCAAGGGTCAAAATTGACCCGGTCTGGGGGTCACTTGATTTTACATAGGCTTATATATGAAAAACTTTAAAAATCTTCTTCTCTGAAACCGGATGGCCTAGATCTTAGATATTTGGCATGAAGCACTGCCTTGTTGACCTCTACCAAGATTGTTCAAATGATGACCTCTGGGTGAAAATTGACCATGCCCAGGGATTCACTTGATTTGCATATGCCTATATAGGGAAAGCTTAAAAATTCTTCTTGTCTAAAAGCACAAGGCAGAGCTTTGATATTTGGAATGTAGCATTGTGTAGTCGACCTTACTGAATCTGGTTGAGTTTGCAATGTAGGTCAAGGTCATTTTATTGTGTGAGGACTCTAAGGTATTCATCATCACAAGTTAGAATTTGGCCGGCCCGTTGAATAGCAGTGTCACTTTAATAAACACACACTTTACCTTTTACAGATAATGTTTGATGCAGATTTCGACACTGTCTTGCCCACTAAAGACCTACAAAATGGCTTTAATCAAATGCTGCTAACAATCTTTGCCAACATGTGGACAGGTGTTTTCATTGGATCAGGCGCTTCAGAGAAAGGTACTGTCAAGAGATAATATAGAATTTAGTGCTAGGATTATGGTTAAAGTCCCAGGAGCACTTTGAATACTCATATATATATATATATAGACATATGAATTTACAGGTAGATTATTGATAGAACAGTTTTGTATTTATTCTAAAACAATGTTTAGGTATACCTTTCTTTCACACGTTTGTCCCTTCCTCACTAAAAAATATTGCCAGAATATGGTTCCTATTTTTTGCGAAATCATTGAAAAAATAATTTGCTTAGTACTATGTATATGTTTAGCATGTACATGTACTTCTGATTTAACAGCAATGTCAGGACTGTTTTTCGAACAAATACGGGCTAGTTTTGCTGCAGATACATCTTTCTTGGTAATATAAGACCTACCATTAATATTACTTTCCAAAGTGCTCCGGGGACTTTAAAGAAATGACTGAAAATTCAGGGTTTATTATGCAGTTTTGGCACATATAATAACCTTGTAGGTTCCAGTGATATATGCATGTATCTACTATGACTAATACACATTTTAAGTAAGAAATGTGCAAAAATACTTTAACTTTATGAAATTTTGAGGATTGTGTGCTTAAAGGTGGTCAATTACTTTTAAGCAACATTTTATGACAATTTTTACTTTTTGTTTATTCTGTTAGAGATTAATATAAGAACAAAAAGACCCATTACATGAGTTAGATCCCTATCAGAAATTACATTTCATACTTATGAAATTTTGTTATTACTTCCCTTTAATATGAAAGTATTTAAAACGTTGAGTATTTCTTTTTTATTGCAATATTATTTCTACTTTTACATTTGAATTGGATAGATTTACAAATATCTTAACATTCTAAACCAAAAGCAAGTTTTAAACCTACGTGTAGTTCTGAATTGATTATTTCAACCTATCTTGGGTGCGCACCCAAGATAGGTAAAGGGAGGTAATAATATCTTTTCAAACTTGAATTTCAATGAATTCCATCTAAATATATAATATTTAAGCAAATATTTCACAAATATAATATAATAGGTCTTATATTTATATCTTTCTGCAGGCAAAGTAGTGTATCAAATTTTTACTTATGATAAAATAACTCTATCTTGGTTGGGCAACCAGGATAGGGAAATCAAATTTTAAAAATACCTCCAGTGAAAATCTTACTTGAATTAAGCGCTAAGTGAACATAAATAAGTGTAAATGATCAGATGTTAAAGTTTCAAACAAATCTATTACATGGCCAAATTCCAATTATAAACCTTTAATACAATAGCATTGTTTCCAAATGGCAACTCTGTCACTATTTTTAGATTCACATTTGAAACAAGAGAGTAGTCGTACCTTTAGGATGTCTAACACTTTACTTTTCTATATTCATATCATGTATTTTTTTGACTAGCAAAAAACTTATGTTCCATTTCATAATGAGATTGTATTGTTGCAACATTCAATATACATTTGTAGCTGGTATACACAAAACAGTTCGTCTTAGGTAACAGAATTGTTTGTGACATTTAATATTGAACATACAGTTCTGTCTTTTCCTTGCAGGACATTTAATGTGGCTGGTACATTCAGTTCTGTCTTTATGCTAAAGGTACAGTGATATTCTTTGTGATATTCAGTATGGCTTGCACATGCAGTTCTGTCTTTTATTTTCAGGAAGTATTGTTGTGACATTCAGTATAGCTGGTACATACAGTGATGTCAACGAAACAGCGTACAGTCTGTGTGACAGTATCTACAATGAGACGTCCTTTTCCTACAATGGATACAGCCTAACCCTTTCCTCATTCTTATCTGTCGATGGTCAACAATATTATGGAGTCAAATGTGGCGACTTGGTAAGGAACAAAACATTTTCCAGTTTCTTGGATGTGATACGCCCATCTGTAGATGAGGTATCTAGATAGGTGCAGTGAATACCAAATTTGGTAATAATGTTTATTGACATTATATCTCGGCTTTTAAGTTTAGTCACAAGCCAGATCTCTTTGTAAGAAAATCTTGAGTTATGTCCTGATAGCTCCTCATCTTTGCTACCCTTTCTTCAATCTCAAAAAAATGTTAATCTACTATGAAGTTTTTTTTATGCCCCCACTATGGGGGTCATATAGATAAATTGCTCTTGTCTGTCCATTCACTTGTGTCATGAAAGTCTTGTGACATTCACTTTACTAATTGACCTAGAGTCAGTAACACCACAGTTATGGCCCTTGACTAATAAGAATTAAGGCATTTTACCAGTTATGTCTTGCACTTCTCTTTAAGTAATTGACATTGATATTTGGCAAAAAGCATTGTCTTGTGGACCTCAGGTCAAAATTTAATGACTGTACACTTATGTGTCTTCAAGAAAATATGCAACAGCAGTCTTTAGTTACACATGCATATCATTAAGAAAATATGCAACAAATATGCAAACAGCAGTTTTTAATTACACATGTATATCTTTAAGAAAATATGGAACAAATATGCAAACAGCAGTTTTTAATCACACATGTATATCTTTAAGAAAATATGCAACAAATATGCAAACAGCAGTTTTTAATCACACATGTATATCTTTAAGAAAATATGCAACAAATATGCAAACAGCAGTTTTTGATTACACATATATATCTTTAAGAAAATATGCAACAAATCTGCAAACAGCAGTTTTTGATTACACATATATATCTTTAAGAAAATATGCAACAAATCTGCAAACAGCAGTTTTTAATTACACATGTATATCTTTAAGAAAATATGCAACAAATATGCAAACAGCAGGTTTTTAATTACACATGTATATCTTTAAGAGAATATGCAACAAATATGCAACAGTAGTTTTTAATCACACATGCATATCTTAAAGAAAATATGCAACAGTAGTTTTTTTATAGTTCCAACTGCATCTCTTCAATATTTTCTGGTTTTGTTTACAGTCTGAAGATGAAGATGAAGATGAAGGTACCGCTACCTACGTGATTGCAGTTGCTGTACTTGTGCCTCTGTTGCTGATCATAGTTGTTGTTGTTGTCCTTATTTGGAAATTCATGATCAAGCCTAAGACCAAGACACATGGTATGTAGATAGATATTCTGTTATCAGAACAGTCATTCCTGTAAACCAACTAATTTTCACTATATTTTAGAATGTGCAAATCACTAGTAATTTATCCTTACTATAAATTTTTTCTAAAAAACACAAATTTAAATATTCGCAAATCAGCCCAACATCAGCAAAATGTGAACATTAATTGGCAAGAAAATAATTGGGTTACAATAACCACTTCATAACTCTGGCCCACATGAAGTTAGATATTTGGCAATAACTAATGCCCTTGTTGTTTTCCTCATGCAGAGGGAAAAGGAACATGCCCATACAATTAATGTCACGTTTCAACTGCATAATGTGTCTTATTGTCAAAATGAAATTTGAAATTTGTGGCAGATGTTCCTAAATGTTCCTAGGGTGAGTCTGACAAAGTCGGTTTCTTCTCCTGAGGACCAATCTCACACGTCAAATTCCCATCCGTAGGGAAAAAAAGCGGCAGTTGGGGATGAAAATCATTTATAAAGGGATGTCACAACCTAATGAATGAATCGTATTATTTGACATGTCTACTATCCAAAATTACAACAATGTCATTTTTGCTCTGATTGGCCATACAGTGATTGATGAACAATAAATAGATGGTTTACAGTTGATTACTTTGTTTATGGGTGTGGATGTAGTAACTTTATGTCAAATGTTTATGAATTAACAATTAATGGAGCGGTAAACTGTTAAAAGTAAGCAACATCTTGGTCTGCTTCATGCTAACGTTTATTATGTTTTAATAAAATTTGTGAAACTAAACTTCACTAAAAAAACAGGAGAGTCAAGATGGCCCTATGTCGCTCACTTGATACCTACTAATTACTAGTTGTGACCAAAATTCAACCCTGAATTACATATCATAAAGACAAACATTCTGTTTGACCTACCGTTAGACAAAACAAATATTAAGACTAATTTACATGATCATTAGCTATAAAATGTGACTTGAGTATCAACAACCAAATTTCAAGAAGTTCCGCTGGAAAATACGGACTCAATTGCATAAACAAGGTTTTTCTATTATTTGATCTGGTGACCTAGTTTTTAACTAAGATCACCATATTCAAAATCAACCTGAATTTCATTAAGGCAGCCATTCTGACCAAGTTTCATTAAATTCCTCTGAATGATGCAGACTCCATTGCATACACATGGTTTGTCTATGATTTGATCCGACCTATTTTTTACCCCAGATCACCCATATTCAAACTCGATCTAGATTTCACCAAGGTTTTGACCTGGTGACCTAGTTTTTGACCCCAGATGTCCCATATTCAAACTCAGCCTAGATTGCTTTGATCAAGGCAATCATTCTGACCAATAATCAAAAAGATCCAATGAAAAATGCAGCCTCTATTGCATACACAAGGTTAAGTGTTGACAGACGGACGACAGACAGGCAGACGACAGACGGACACCAAATGATCACATTAGCTCACCTTGAGCACTTCAGGTGAGCTAAACAACAGCAAAATTTAACTGCTAATTCTGTAACACTATCTTAACTTTGCAGCTCCAAGGATTGTGAAACCTATAGCTGGAAACATGAAATTTAACTGTAAGTAATCAGTTTCCTAACTGGCTGTACACATTGTATTCTTTTTGTCAGATTTATTTACTTTGTGTTTTCTAAACAAGCTTAGCTTATGTAACTTATAATTCTAAACAGTTTGTTTATGTGTGTTATATTTGTGTAACTTGAAAGTTTTAAGTATATAGAGGATATTTGTTTGTTCTGAGTGGATATGGAATATATCTCACCGAGAGGTGATACAATTGTGATATTTTCGAGTTTAAATGTGAACATTGTATCACTTTGAGTTGAGATATATTCTATATCCAATCACAACAAACAAGTTTTCTTTTTATTTTATGCTAACTATTGAAACAAAAGCAAAATTATGTATATGCACTTATTGTAACTTGAAAAGGTAGTTCCGGCACACTGTAACTGATATGAAATCTATATCATCACTCTACATTTCACTGATATAATAACACAGTATTTCATCAGTTAGCATAAAATAAATTGTGATAATCATGATGAAATCAGTTGGTTAATAGAATGTGTGTATATCAATCATAACCCATCTTCAACAAAGACCTCTCATCTGTCAGCTGATTAAGAGAAGATGAATTTCAGTGCCTGTGTCTGCTGATCTTAAGGTCAAAGGTCATTGGCATCTGCATCCACTTGTCAATGCTAGAATGGTTGATCTAATGTCAGCTTTACAATGCTTGTTTAGGGGTTTACCTGGTCAGTACTGACACCAGTCTTGTCATTGGCTTAAAGGTCAAGGTCACAAAATACCTAATTTGGAGTCTTGCTCAACTTGATTTCTGTTGGTATTACAGAACAAGGAAAGTGAAGTAGGGAAGGGGAATGAAATTCTCAAAAACTGAATGTTTTGAACCAAGAGTATATAATTATCATCTGTTATTTCTTAACATATTTGTGGGTAAAAATGTTGTACTTGATTAGAAATCCACTGAAATATTGTCAGAGTTGGAAATAGGCATTAAATTCAGTCATAATAATGATTGATAATTTAGTTGAGCACTCTCTTTTTCATAGGTAGAAAATGTTTTTTATATTGTTTTGCAGTTACGAGCCATGGCACACACTATAATGGATCCACTCAGAAAAAGGTAGATGACAAGGAGTATTTGTTCAAAGATAACTCGTTTGTAAGTCTTAGAGGCATTAACGTAGACTCCCCAGTCCCGGCCTTCTCCGCAACTGTTGGGAATTCCCAGCTTCCAAGGTACGATTACATCAGGGATACTCCGTCGCCAATTAGCCCACCTCCACCCATGAAACAGGGGCTCGACTCAAGACAACCGAATTGGACCTCGACCAGAGACTCCAGAGTGCCCAGACAAGATGCGGCTCCAACAGCGTACAGTCTACAGGTTCCAGTGTCACCAAATATGGACCAGCTTGCGCCCAGACCGCCCAGCAGTCACTCTGGACGTGCCTCTCCAATGCTTCATGGAGCTATGACCCCTGAAAGAGAAAATAGTATGCCTCCAGTGGGAGAGGACACACTTTCAGAAAAGTTTTAAATTTACAATGAACATAACAATAAAGAAATTGGAACAGAAAATATTTTCAAATAAAAACTGTTTCTTTATTGGACTAGAAAACTATAATTGAAAACATAGAGATATTAGAATCCATGACTATAATTGTCAGGTTAATTTTGGACAGGCAGTTTCTTAGCATTTGACATGTCGCCTTTAGCAAACTTTAATGTGAATAATAAGTGCACCATCTTTTTTTCCTTAAAGGTGTTAATAATATACTGTGTATGTATATTAATACTTATAGAGAAAGAGATTGAAATAATTAAATCAAAGAACACACAAGAAATCAAAGAACACACAAGATTTGACAACGCTGAATGTTTGTAGAGATGATTACTTTATAAAGTTAGTGAATCACTGTTTGAGTGGCTGTTGACAGCTGCTGTTATTTTTATAAACATGTTTGTATATATTTTTATGAGCTGTTTTATTTTTTAGAATTTTTTATTTGCCTTTCACTTTGTTTCACATTTAAAATCTGAGATACTAATTAGAAAATGAAGTATGATGCAGTTTTCATTTGAAATTTACTGTCAAGTAAATGTATTTTGGTGTAACATTTAAAATATTGCAAGTAGTATCAAGTATTGGACTATAAGCATTTTATTCCATAGCAGTTTCTGTATTATAACAGGTCGTATTTGAGGGGACATTTTAGATTTTGAGTGTATCCACCCAGCCCTGGTTGGGAGCCATTAAACTGTACATAAAACTATGTTTCCTCCACCTTGTTTTTGTTTGTGTTACATATACACACACAACTACTAACACTTGAAGACAACATAAGATTATGTGAAAATCTATGGCTGTGATAACTGTCTTAACCCTTTTTGTATGATAATTTTTTGCCTTTTCAATGCGATTAAAAAAAAAAAAACGTTTCTCTGTGATAATTTACACCATTTTTGTGAAAATATTTACCTTTTCAATGTGATATTTTATTTTACCTTTTCTATACGACAATTTACAATATTTTTGTGACAAATTTTTACCTTTTCAATATGATTTTTTTGTTTTTTTACCTTTTCTCTGTGATAATTTACACATTTTTTGTGATAACTTGTTACCTTTTCAATGCGTTACATTTTTAGGCTTTTTGTGTGATGGTTTTTACCTGTTTTGTGTGATATTTTTTGCTTTTTATATGCACTAAGTTTAAAGATATTTATCCTTGTGTTTGATATACAGTTTGAAATTATAAACATGTTGTAGTGTTTCTGCATAACGATAAAATTATAACTACAATGTAGCCATGGCTCCAAGGCACAACCTCCGGGATGAGTGGCAGACGCCTTAACCTCTACACCACCACTCTCCGGGAATTTTGGTCTGATATTTTTAATAAAAGTACCGAGTAGAAACTTCAAAAGATGGTAACTTTTATTTTATGGTTTTCCGTGGTTTATCAAAATACAACAGTGGATCATATCCCGATAAGCTCACATTCCACTAGGTGAAAATTATCAATTTCCATCTGTTGACATTTTCCGTGAGTTTCAACATTTTAGTGAAATGAACTTACAAACATAAATTAAACAGAAAATTGTTGGTATCAATATAATATCATAATCAAATTTCACTTGAGAACCCCAAGAGTAGTTATTTTCACTCCTGGCTGCGCCACAAGCGAAAATATCACTTTTGATGCCCACTCGGTGAAATTATAATGTTATATTACAACAAAACCAGTTACTAACCTCTATGTAATATTATTAGTTTCTTCAATGAGCATTCGGTTCAGGTGGAAATATCCCTCACTGAGGGTAACTGTTTTGTGGGGAAAGAGGCTCAGTCGAGTTCCTGCGAAACAGTTACCCGAGGAGACTAATATTTCCATCTGAACCAAATATCTCATGGTAGAAACAATTTCTTGCATACCTACCGTCTTGCACTTTAAAAAAGATATTTGAATGCAAACTTATCGAAATGATGCATTTTAATATAAAACAAACTTTATTCAGATGCAGTGTTTGGGAAATTGACATCATAATGTCTATAACGTTAAATCACAAGTAATTCAGAAGTCATATTACATGGGGGGATGTAATATGAGATTTTCCAGCACTCGTGAAAACTGCGGATACCCCGATCCAGTATGCAAGAAACTTCCCTATGCTACAAAATATTGTTATGAATTCAATTATGTTATTCTAATTCTGGTTTTAGGTTGGGTGACTTACTTCTATTTTTAAAGAGGCATATGCAACTAAAACTTGCTGCATTATGAAATAAATTAAAAACTGTAACATGTTTATTGAAAGAATCTACCCCCCAATGAAATGAAAGATTCAGCAAAATAAAAGGCAGTATTAACCAGGTAAAATAAGCAAAATAAGACATGTTATAGTGCCGGTGAACCTCCATTTTATAGTTTGTCTTCATTTTTGAGCGGATTTCAATTTTTTATTAAAGGCTCTATCAGAATTTTGTGCAAAAAATGAGGTATATCTTGATACACATTTTTCTTGAAAAATTATTTAATTTGCATACATTTAGCCTTTTTTAAAAACTTTGAGAAAATATTATGCTAGTTACAGTGCATGCCCCTTTAAGGAACAGTAATAATCAGTATTAGCAATCCAGTTTGTTATTAGCATTTCTAAATAAAATTGTTTGAGAAAAAGTCTTTGCTAATGTTGTGTTTGTTCCTAATGATCCATCTATCAATAATTACAACCCTAATAACTTCTCACTGATCAAGGGTTATGTGTTTGAGCAACGCTGCCAACTTGACTTTGCCTGGAGGTTGACAGTACCTTACAGAGGGTTGGAGTCTAGTTCTGGTCCCTCCATGGTCACGTGGTAAGAGTCACTGACACTGCAACCTCTCGTAGATAGAGGTCATGGGTTTGAGCCCTGCTACTGATCATGTCTCCATGTGAGAAAGTTTGTGTATTTTATGCCCCCGAAGGGAGGCATATTAAAATCACCCCGTCCGTCTGTCTGTCTGTGCGTCCCCACTTACAATTCGTGTCCGGACTGTAACTCTGTCATGCATTGAAGGATTTTAAAGTAACTTGGCACACATGTCTAACACATCAAGACGACATGTCGGGTGCAAGACCCACATCCCTACCTCAAAGGTCAAGGTCACACTTGGAGTATGAAGGTTATGGAATCCTCTATATATGCACACATTCGTGTCCGGACTGTAACTTTGTCATGCATTGAAGGATTTTAAAATAACTTGGCACAATGTCTAGCACATCAAGACGATGTGTCGCGTACAAGACCAACGTCCCTAGCTCAAAGGTCAAGGTCATACTTAGAGTTTCAAGGTAATGGATTCCTCTAAATATGCATATATGCACTCATTCGTGTCCGGACTGTAACTTTGTCATGCATTGAAGGATTTAAAAATAATTTGGCACAAATGTCTAGCACATCAAGATGACGTGTCGTGTACAAGACCCACATCCCTACCACAAAGGTCAAGGTCACACTTAGATTTTATAGGTAATGGAATCCAGTATATATGCATACATTTGTGTCCGGGCTATAACTTTATCATGCTTTGAAGGATTTTAAAATAACTTGGCACAAATGTCTAGCACATCAAGCGGATTTGTCGCGTGCAAGACCCAGGTCCCTACCTCAAAGGTCAAGGTCACACTTAGTGTTTAAAGTAATGGAAAACTGTATGCATGGTTACTCTGTCATGCATGGAAGGATTTTAAAATTACATAGCACATTTATTGAGCACATGGAGAGGACACAGACTGTGAGGCACCTCTTTCGGGGGCATTCGTCACTTGTGAGGGACAGCTCTTGTTTTACAAAGGATAGGGATCTGGTACTGGTTCCAAGGAACAATGGTCGAATAAACTGCCCACCTGTAAAAATGACCAGAATAAGGTTAAAATGAGTGTTGAACACATACAACATGCACAAAGGTTATGTAAACTTTTGACATGTACATAGCTGAAATGTTGTTAAAGTACAAACTGCAGGTGGCACAAACTACTCAACCGTTGTCGGATCCAAGTAACCCTAGTTCTAAAGCAAACAAGTCAAGTAAGACAACAGGTTCCACTGCAGCATCAATACCACTAAACAGGTTTGGCTGCAGCATCAATACCACTGAACAGTTTTCACTGCAGCATCAGTACCACTTAACAGGTTTCACTGCAGCATCAATAACACTGAACAGGTTTTGCTGCAGCATCAATACCACTAAACAGGTTTGGCTGCAGCATCAATACCACTGAACAGGTTTCACTGCAGCATCAATACCACTTAACAGGTTTCACTGCAGCATCAATACCACTAAACAGGTTTTGCTGCAGCATCAATACCACTAAACAGGTTTCACTGAAGCATCAATACCACTGAACAGGTTTTGCTGCAGCATCAATACCATTAAAACAGGTTTCACTGCAGCATCAACACCACTGAACAGGTTTCACTGCAGCATCAATACCACTTAACAGGTTTCACTGCAGCATCAATAACACTGAACAGGTTTAGCTGCAGCATCAATACCATTGACCAGGTTTTGTTGCAGCATCAATAACACTGAACATGGTTTTGCTGCAGCATCAATACCACTAAACAGGTTTCACTGCAGCATCAATACCACTTAACAGGTTTCACTGCAGCATCAATAACGCTGAACAGGTTTAGCTTACAGCATCAATACCACTGAACAGGTTTGGCTGCAGCATCAGTACCACTGAACAGTTTTCACTGCAGCATCAGTAACACTGAACATGGTTTTGCTGCAGCATCAATACCACTAAACAGGTTTCACTGCAGCATCAATACCACTTAACAGGTTTCACTGCAGCATCAATAACGCTGAACAGGTTTAGCTTACAGCATCAATACCACTGAACATGTTTAGCTGCAGCATCAATACCACTTAACAGGTTTTGCTGCAGCATCAATAACACTGAATTGGTTTTGCTGCAGCATCAACACCATCAGAAACAATCAGAAAAGTGAAATATGTAAGGAAAGAGCAAAGATTATGTTTTTTTTCGTTTATTTTGTATTGTAACAGTGTACATAATATACAGTAGAACTTGTGTTTTTGGTTACCCAAATAGAACAGCTAACTTCCTTAAGCAACCCCTATTTGTGCAGACACATTGGCCATATTTTATATTAAGTACACACTGTCGAGTTAGTTTATTACCACCGTCATCTGAAATCACTTTTTTGAAATACTGACCATTCAAGTTGCACTGAAATTAGGTAATACTGGTACTAGTACATGAATGTGTATGAATACTGGGGATGTCCCTGAATAATCCCTGAATAATGTACTGAATACTGCATATACATGTATAAATAGCATCACTTCAGATTCGAATACAGATATTGAAATCATTGTTAGAGTCTTAGACATTTCAAAAAATGGCAGTATTGGAGTGATCGTGTTTGCAAACAAAAACCTGTATCATGTAATATTTTCTACTGATAAGGGATAAATGCAGCGGTTGGTAGTCAGTGTTTTTGTATTGTTAAGGGTGTTTCTTTAATGGCCTTAACTTTTTTAAACAGAAGATATTTTAAAATGTTTTATATCATTGGAAAGCTAATAAAATATACATTATATTCATTATTTTCCATTTTAGATTCAAAATAAAAATTCGCAAGCGCGTAACTTACACCGTTTTCATAAATGGTTATACCAGCAACAAGCCTTAATGAAAAACATTAAAAAAGGTATTTTTTTCAAAAGAGATATTTTAATGTGAAAATATGACTATCAAGAGCCTTTCATTAACATTTTGAATTTTTAAAAATCCGTCATACAGCAAAAAAGTATGAAATCGAGTAATATTTTTAAAAAGTCCACAGATGTATGATATCACAACCTTTTATACCAAAAACTAATCATTCCAGCAGAAATTCCCAGCCACATGACAATACCTTGTCTTGGCTTGGTATCAGAACAGGATTTTGGCAGATGAACCTAGGCAGTGGGAACCAAACATCTCTAAACAACCTGGCTGCTAAGAAGTTTTGGTTGTCATACAAAAATGAGGATCTAAAGAAATTCTTAGGAAAATTCCAAGGTCCAGGAGAAGTTAGGATGGCTGGCTGTATTGGAATAGAATTTTCACAGGAATAAAAGTTTCATTATCTTCAGTAAAATATTCTAGATAAGAGCATACAATGCCGTGTATCCAGAAAAAGTTTTGCTTAAACAAAAAAATTTCATCATGTAACAAAAGCAAAAAGGATGTAAATTAGATGAGTTTCATTTTAACAAGAAAACCTTTTCAGAACTTAATCAATTTATTAAGCTACACATCACAACCAGGTACATTCTACAATAAAAAATGTTTCAAAATGTCAAAGAGGTAGTTGTACAATACTGCTAGTTTGCTATTAAAAAAGGAATTAAATCACTCCATTTTCCAGTCAGCTAATACTTTATCAAACACATCACCATGTTTCATAATTTTGATTTTGATCCACTACCGCTGTCATCGTCAGTGTCTGTTTTGCCTGTTTCCCATGTATAAGCTGGTATTTTGTTATGATCTGTAAAAGAAAATTACCGCACTGTTGACTGAGTTTTATTTCGAAGATTTTCGGTTTTCGTAATTTATCGAAAGATATTGCAAATTTTCAAATCATTTCCATTGAATCAAGACTCCAGTTTGCAAATACTTGTGCTTTAATAGTTCATATAGAAACAATTTTAGTGACAAGAAAAATATCCAGTTAACACTATAGCAATATTAAGTGAATATCCTTGGACCATAGGTACACTTTGATCATGATCTACAGTGGTCACAAAGGCTGAACTGCTTCCCGCCAGTAGGGTAAAACTCACCTGGTATTTCCCATGTTGCGCTATATAAACTGGCCCCAGCATCAACTTTTACAGTTTCCCCAGATATAAAACTTGAAGCAGGTGACAGAAGAAAACACACTGCAGCAGAAACCTGTAATATAAAGTTCATAACTAGCAAAATGAACAAGAACAATCGGGTACCGATGGATGCTCCTCATAGCCTGCATTTTCAGGTGTACAGCACACATATTCTGGTCTTGCAAATGAAAACTTAACAAGTTTCAATTCATTTTCATAAAAACTGTAATTGTAGACCAGGTAAAACTAAAATTGTTTTCAAACTGCCCCCGACCTGACCTTTGGTGGACCCCAAATATAGAGAAAGACAACGGTCACGTGACCTTGGCCCCTGAACTACCGACCCCAAAAACAATAGGGATCATCTGCTCATTAAGACCAATCATCCTTGAATTGAGGTCTGTAGGTCTAAAGGAACTCTAGTTATCATCCGAATCTTGAATATTGACAACTCAGTTACCTTGACCTTTTTGACCCAAAACAATAGGGATATCCTCTATCCAATCATCCTATAATTACTAGTCAAAAGGAACTCTAGTTATTCCGGAATCGGAAATTACCAACGGTCACTGTGACCTGACCTTGAACTAGACCCCAAAAACAATAGGGATCATCTGCTCAATAAGACATAATATCCTGGAAGTTTGAGAGCTGTAGGTAAAACGAGATGGACAAGTTATCCCCGGGGGGGGGGGGGGGGGGGGGGGGGGGATCTCCCCCTGGTTAGCTTAGTCAAAATGACCTCTAATTATCATCCGGAAATGAGAAATTGACCAACGGTCACTGTGACCTTGACCTTTGACCTACTGACCCCAAAAACAATAGGGATCATGCATAAGACCAATCATGGTATGAAGTTGGACAGAGCTAAAGTGGTGATTAAAAATCAACTGTAGACAAATTGACCAATGGACAGAAAATGTGCCTTGACCATTGACGTACCCCAAATAAACAGGGATCAATTCAGGTTCATATAACTGACCAATCATCCTATAATTTGGGGCTGTAGGTGAAAAGTTACTCTAGTTATCATCCTGAATTAAACACATGACCCTACTTTGAAGTTGAACTTTGAGTACTGGCCCACCAAAACAATAGGGACATTTGCCAGGATCAAACCATTAGATCCTAAGAGTTTGAGAGCTTACGCTGCAAAAAGGAAGCTATTTACTAAATGAATCTAACATAGACTGGCATAGCAGAAGTACATGTACTACCTGGCTTAACAAGGTTCCCGTCTCTTCAGTTGGGGAGACATAATTATATATAGTTAAAGGGACGTATTCAATCATAGGTCCATACAAGTTACGAATCTGAAATTGCCTTCCTTTCATTATCTCTTAATGTGCTAAATGGCAAATCCCAATTAAGTTATACTATTGCCTAGATAGCTACTGGTATCACGTGTTGGAAGTAGACTTATACTTAACATGGATCCGTATACGTTGATTACATTGCAGATTCTGTGAATCTTATAAGCTCAGTGCTAAAACAATGTCTTTGAAGTTAAGAAATTTACATCATGTTTAAATATGCATTTTAGATACGTGATCATTTAGTTATATAGAGAGAGAGAACTTTAGATCCACAAAACAAATTCATGCAACCATATAACTTCAGTACATATATTTTCAATCAGTATGACTTAAATAACTATAGTACATAGTGTACGGGTTCAATAAATAAGGTAGATGTTAGATGCAAGGTTAAACTGTTGTATGTGTTATTTTACTTGCAAATCGGTTACCCAAGTTACCATTAATATTGCTTCTCTAACTCCTATAACACTTACACGTTTACACAGGAAAAATAAAAACTGGTGTATTTAGCATAATATAATGAAACTGGAACACATGGACATAAGTCATCCCTACTGGTGCAACTGAACATGACCAAAATCCATGGTCTGCCCATTCTATAGCCAAGAAATTAATGGGATGGATGGACAGACAAAGTGGCATTAAAATCAACTGTATGACATGCAATAAAGACAAATAAATGCCAGGCACATGGAGAAAAATAAAAAGATGGATAGGTCTGGTTCATGTAATTTATCAAGTGTATATGATGTTATTAACATGTTTCAGTTTTAATAAGGAAAGCAAATGATACTACCTTAAGGTGAATGAGTAGCCTATCCACCATATCAGCTATGAAGGATCACAACCTGGTCCTCAGGTTAGACATCCATTGGTTATGCACCAAGCAGCTATTTACTATATGAATTAAAATTAGATGGACATAACAGAAATGCATGTACTACCTGTTGCATGGTAACCAGTCTCAATAGCTTGGAACTTCCCAAATGCAGTTGTTAAATAAAACAACATTAAAAACGGCAACCGTCCTCTGTCAGTGATCAGAGTTAAATTAGCAGTGAGATTACCTCATATTCTTAACACGTTGTATTACATTTACAAAATATGTAATGAAAATTGCAGAGTTATGGCTTCAGCATCAGTGCTAATGAACTCTGTTAAGAATTACAAAAGGAATTAGCTAAATGCTTTTATGAGAGATAACTTTAGATTATCCACAAGTACTTGATTATGCTATAACTACAGTAAAGATCCGTCAAAGTCTAAGGTTGAAACTTTTAAAGTTGTTAAGACTATAAGTTTACCTTGTATAAATACCAGCTCTAGTACATGCTTTGTTAGACCATATATATATAAAATTCTTATGGAAAGTTTGTTTACTTGGAATCATTATTATAGTTTCTCTCACTAGCCTCGCTACAAGGAACTTACAGCTTTAGAAGGAAGATGATACATAACTTTGATGTGTTGTATTGCAATTTAAAGCTTGAGCATCATGATTAAAAGTCAGCACTCACTGGTGAAATGATTTAAATAAAACATTAATCAGTGATTTATCCATTCTATGTAGATATTTTGTCCAAAATTGTCCATGGTTAAAAGCTAAACCTAAGTGATCTGTAATACATACAGTTTATCCAAATATGAGATAGAGAGAGATGGAATCATTTTAGAAATTTATCCTTAAGTATCTTAGTACAAAGAATAAATACGGAAATGGCAACCTTCAATTATGTACATCTAATTTGTGGGGAAACCTTTGTCACATATCAGAAATTACTTGTTGACAATGATTCCCCCATATGTTCAGAGCATCCATTGGTTATGTTCTGTAATATATTCTTAACATTATAGATGGAATAAAGTTGTGATAGTTGTTGAAGGATATATAACTGGTTCAAATAGGCTAGAACTTCCCAAATGCGACTTATAAACAAATTACAGTACATTAAAAACGTAACATGTATGTCAGGCTAAATAGACTTTGAGCAGTTGATTTCTCTCATATTCTTAATTGTTGACATTTACAAAAATTTAATGAAATTATGCTTCAGTTTTGTAATGAACTTGTTGAATAAAAGGAATAGCAAAAAGCATGGTGTCTTGAATTTTTCAAATTAAAAAAATGTACACTTGCGATTACTACAAAATATCCGGCATGATCCTTGGGAACTGCCGCCTTCAAAGTTGTTCACCAGAAAATTTAGCTTGTAAATCGAGACAGAGTTGTAGCTACTTAGACTTTGTTACCTTGAATATAATACAAAAAAGTATCTATGTGCAAGGTTTATTTCTGGAAGCATATTTGTGCAATCTGCGCTACAAGATTTTCATTTAAGAAGTACATGATAATAACTTTGAATGTCTCACATTTTTATTTAAAGAGATATTATCATTAAAAGTGACCATCAAAATTTTAAATAAAACATTAATCAGTGATTTATACTCATATAATAACCAAAATTGCCATAGTTATAACCAAAAACTAAAGAGCTATAACAGGTTCATTCACTATTTAAATCTAGGAAATATTGTGAAAAACTTTTAACTATGCTAGTCAAAAGAGTAAAAATCACACCTTTTGGTTATGTATATCTTAATTTGTAGTCGTCTGAATCACAGAAATAACTTGGTAAAACTTAGTATCTACCAACATTTTTTAAAGCATCCATTGTGTTTTGAGCATCATTCTTAACTATAAACAAATGTGACCATTTTGAAGGGTAATATAACCGGGGATGTGCCTGCTCACAAATTGCGAAATTTTACACAGTTTACAGTACATGTAGATATGTATTCACCCTGAATAAGAATAAATTCATTAAACCTACTGCTTTAGCAAGAGTCCCGAATACTTTAATTTAGCAAATTAAAGGGCAGTCACTCTACCAATACTGTGCTCTTACCTTCTCTACAGCACAGGAATGTACCCGTTAGATTTGTTTCTATCACGGCATTCCAACCCTTTCAGTCTAATATCCTCAGGACTTGGGAATGACCGCCTCCATTGTTCACCATTTTCCAAATCGTGACAGAGTTAGTGGCATTAGCTTTTTACCTTGAATATCAAATAGGCATCTATGTAGCAAAAAGGCTTGAGTAGATATTCATTTACTACAAGCATATTTCATTAAAGACCAAAACAAGCAAAAATCATTTTTACATGTTTATGCCTAGTTTTTTGGTGAAAATTGGTTATTTGCAAAGAACAATTTCAAAAGCAATAATAAGTATGCCCACCAAGACTCATTTTATCAATCTACAAAATATATATAGATCTTCAAGTTCATCAGAGATTACCTTAGAGCAAATGGGTGTTTCATGTCTGAGACCGGAGTTACACAGGTCCAACTACGTTACATTATTGCGATTGCTCATACAACTAAACATCTAAAAAACTGCATTGCTGGTCTCTCATAATCAAATACAGTCCAACCTCCCCATATGACACCTCCCTAGAGCAACACCCTCCCTAAAAAGACACATATTTCCTTTCCTGTTGCATCAATTATATAAGGAATCAACATCTCCAGAACAACACCCCTCTAGAACAAACACATTTCTGTATTCCTAAGGATAATCCCTCCAGAGATGTTGCACTGTACTTAAAAACTCTGTATGATCAACCATGCCTTTGCTATTTACAAACCTGTTCTTCTTGTCGGATATTACACTGCATATGTTCAAGCTCAGCAGTCTTGTTGGTAATTTGTGTTTGTAGGATTTTGGCAGATTCTGATAACCTGTCCAGTTTTCTTGATGCTATCATAACCTTACATCCTGACATGCAAATACAAATAGAAAACATGTGTATAGTTCATAGTTTGAATATATTATAAATAAAAACATAACTAGATGGGTGTTGAGTAGACCACTTGTGTCACCTTCTTACACTTTGTCAGAACAACCAATAATTTTGTGACAAAATCTAAGTACAAAAAGGGGCATATAAAAGCAATGCAATTTTAAAGTTTGATGAAGAAATCTTCAGACTGAAATGGAAAAGTTATAACCAAAGTTATGACAAAAAATAAGTACAAAAAGGGGCATAACTCTGTCAAATATGTTCTAGACCTACACAATTAGGTGACATCATAACCCTTTTGTCATATGCAATGCAATTTGAAAGTTTGAGGAAGAAATTTTAAGAAATGGCTAGGTTATATCCAACCTCTATAATTGTTTTACAGCACGCAAGAAATGAATTAATGATATCAAAAATTGATTTTGAGAGCTCTCAAATAAAACAATTGATGTGCGGTACAATTCAATAAGAGACCTCTCAAAAACAATTTTTGATATCATTAATTTATTTCTAGCGTGCTGTAAAACAAAAATAGAGGTCTTCAATTCAAATGGAGACCTCTTCAATTGAATTAAAGATGTCTCCAAATCAATGGACAAACAAATTTTTGGTATCTTTAATTGGTTTATAGACCTCTCCAAATATTTACAGAGGATATATGTAGATTTGGTATGAATTCAAGATATCTAAAATTGAATTTCAGACCTCTCCTATTCAATTTGTAATGAGCTTTAAAACAATTACAGACCTCTTCAATTTAATTACTGAGCTTTTAAAAAAGCTGAAATACACTTTAAATTTTGATATCACTTATTTAATTGTAGCTAGAGGTCTTCAATTCATTTATTGCACGCTTTAAATCAAATTTTGATATCATTAATTGAATTAGAGAGCTCTCCAAATATTTAAAGACCTCTTCAAATGTTTGAGTATATAGTATGTTGATTTGGCGTTCAATACTTACTAGTCTATCAGCTTGATAGAAAATAAAACAAACTAGCTAGGGTTCAAGATGTAGATCTTTGACATATAGTATCTTTGAGTTTTACAGTTTGACATACAGTATTTTGCAGTTCGAGACACTGTGTGTCTGGAAGCGATGGAGTTGTTTATTTTACCTAAAAACAATAACTCCTGTGCTATTGCTTTTCCGATTCCTGTTCCCCCACCGGTGACAATAGCGACTTTCCCATTAAATAAATTGGGTCGAAAAATACTACTGATTTTACAGGGCGCTGCCATGTTTTGGTCATGTGACTTTAATTGGTCGAGTTCGTACAACCTATTCTGGTGCCTACTAAATGACGGAACCCGTATACCGGTATCTGTCGTCATTAAACAGATTACTGTGAAACGACTGTTAATCCTTTAAAAAGAGTCGGTATATGTTTGAGTATGTTATATCTATGAACCTTATGAAGTACAAACTTTGCAAATTTGATTTATGCGGGAATGTGAACTCTAATCATGGACCTATAATAGATTAAAATATGAAGATATATTGTAACAACTACATGCATTAGAGAATGCATAGAATGCAGAACAATAAATAAACTCTTACTCTTGAATTCACTCTTTAAAAATACAGTCAAGAGATGACAAATGTAACATCCTTATGTAAAAAGCAAAACCTACTGTAAATATAATTGTAAAATGAGCCATATCTAGTAAACATTAAAATGCAATTGGACAATGTTCAAACCTAATTATAGGTACAAAGAATTACATTTAGATTGTTTTATAACTATATATAAAAAAAATTTGATCTGGGACCAATATCATTAGAATTTTTATTCATTAAAATTCTTCAAAAAACGTGTATATAAAACAATTAAATCTGGGTCATATATTCACAAATTAAGTGATAGTAATTGTTGAAAATAGTAACAGATAAATCAAGGATTTTAAAAGCTGTAATACTCGTTACTCAGGAATCTTGACACATGGGAATGCATCCAAATGTGTTCATTAGAAAGCTCAACTTATCGGCTGACCTCTTTGCACGTGCATTATTTTGTTTGTTAGTGTCAACGAATAACTGGTGAGCATTGAAAGACAAAAAGTGATAAAAAGCGATTTACAAACCATAGCACCTTTTACCACCTTTAGAATGGGTTTCGTGAAAAGAGATCCTGTGTGACCCAACTTGTAATGTTAATAAATGACTTGGTCACCTCAGTCTATAATAAACAGCAAGTAGATCTTATACACTTGGATTGCAGGCTTTCGATAAGATTAGTCACGAGAAAGTGCTACTGAAAATGCACAATTATGGAATCACTTAAGTGGATGGGGAGTTTTCAAGATAACACTCCAATCAGTGGGCAGGTTTCACTGCACCATCAATATCACTGAACAATCAGAAAAGTGAAATTTGTAAAGAAAGAGCAAAGATTTATGTTTTTTTAGTTTATTTTGTATTGTAACAGTGTACATTATATACAGTAGAACTTGTGTTGGTAGTTACGTAAATAGAACAGCTCAGTTCCTTAGGCAACCCCTATTTGTGCAGACACATTGGCTGTATTTTATATTAAGCACACACTATCTTGAGTTAGTTTATTACCACTGTCATGTGAAATCACTTTTTTGAAATACTTGCCATTCAAGTTACACTGAAATTAAGTCATAGCTACATGAATGTGAATGTATGTGTATGAATACTGGGGGTGTCCCTGTATAATATACTGAATATATATATAATATGTATAAATAACATCACTTCAGATCTGATTAAAGATACTGAAATCATTGTTAAGAGTCTTAGACATTTAAAAAATGGCAGTATTGGAACAGGAAATAATTTATTTGCACCGGTTGTTAAGGAAGAATTACTTGCTGCTTGCAGAGTGACAATATCTAAGATCTCACTCTGTGCTTATAAAAGTTTCTTGAGCGCAGCAAGAAATCATGCTCAAGTAATATGAAATCAAGTTTTATTTTAAAAAAGTTGGGTTTAATATAAAGATACATAAGCTCAAGAACTCGCCTTCTGATTGGTATAGAATCCATGTAACTTGACCTGACTTCATATTACTTGAGCATGATTTCGTGGTATGAATAAAGTTGTGCTCAAGAACTTTTTTAAGCTGGGGCCTGATTGACATGTTAAATGATACGAACTCTTTGTAACTTCTACTTGTTAAAATCTCAAAGGTCTGCAGATGCATGATATCACAACCTTCTATATCATAAACTAATCATTCCAGCAGAAATTCCCAACCATATGGCAATACCTTGTCCTTGTACCAGGAAAACTCTAGGCTTGGTATCAGAACAGTATTTTGACAGGTGGACCTGGGAAATAGGAACCAAACATCTCTAAACAACCTGGCTGCTAAGAAGTTTTGGTTGTCATACAAAAATGAAGATCCAAGGAAATTTTTAGGAAAATTCCAAGGTCAAGGAGAAGTTAAGACGGCTCGCTGTATTGGAATAGGATTTTCACAGGAAAGAGGAATAAAAGTTTCATTATCTTCAGTAAAATATTCTAGATAAGAACATACCCAGAAAAAGCTTAGTTCAAAATAAAAATGTTCCAAAATGTCCAAGAATTCGGTGTATAATACTGCTAGTTTGCTAAAAAGAATAAATCCCTCCATATTCCAGTCAGCTGATACTTTATCAAACACATCACCATTTCATAATTTTGATTTTGATCCACTACCGCTGTCATTGTCAGTGTCTGTTTTGTCTGTTTCCCATGTATAAGCTGGTATTTTGTTATGATCTGTAAAAGAAAATTGAAAAACACTGTTGACTGAGTTTTATTTCGAAGATTTTCGGTTTTCGTAATTTATCGAAAGATATTGCAAATTTTCAAATCATTTCCATTGAATCAAGACTCCAGTTTGCAAATACTTGCGCTTTAATAGTTAATATAGAAACAATTTTGGTGACAAGAAAATTATCGAGTTAACACTTCAGCAATATTAAGTGAATATCCTTGGACCATAGGTACACTTTGATCATGATCTACAGTTGTCACAAAGGTTGAACTACTGACTGCCAGTAGGGTAAAACTCACCTGGTATTTCCCATACTGTGCTATATAAACTGGCCCCAGCATCAACTTTTACAGTTTCCCCAGATATAAAACTTGAAGCAGGTGACAGAAGAAAACACACTGCAGCAGAAACCTGTAAGATAAAGTTCAGAAACCTGTAAGATAAAGTTCATAACTAGCAAAATGAACAAGAGCAATGGGTACCGATGGATGCTCCTCATAGCCTGCATTTTCAGCTGTACAGCACACATATTCTGGTCTTGCAAATGAAAACTTAACAAGTTTCACTTCCTTTTAATGAAAAATTGTAATTGTAGACCAGCAAAATAAAAAAAAAATAGTAAAGGGACGTCATTCAATCATAGGTCTAGACCAAGTTACGAATCTTGAATATTGCACTTCCTTTCATTATTCTCTTTCATCGTGCTAAATACCAAAATACCAATTAATCTTTAGCTATATGCCCTACAAGCATAATATAATGGAACTGGAACACATGGACAATATCCCCATCTCCTCTTGGTACTAAACAGGACCAATAAGTTTTGTTGAATTCCCGCAAATTGCCCAGGAATCAATGGGATGGATGGACAGACAAAGAGGCGACTAGAAATCAACTGTAAACATGCAATGGAAAACAAGAGCTGTTTGTAAAACACGTATGCTCCCCTTGATGCAAAAGTTGTACCATGAAAGGAACAGTTTTTAAAGTAAAAGTCAGTGTGAAATTCGTAAAAACAGCATCTGTAGAAATTGTAGCATAAAAAAAAAATAAAAAATAAAACATTCTAAAAAAAATAAATTTACGAAGTGACCTTGACCTCAAAAAAAATTGTTTTTTGCTAAAAACAATTAAAAACTAAATAAAAAATTTTGAAACAAGACACAAGGACGAGCCCCTGAAAGAGGGGCCTCACAGTCTGTGTCCTCTCTGTGCCATAAAGTGCTAGTAATTTTAAAAACCTTCCATGCATGACAAATACCATGCATACAGTTTTTCATTACTTTAAACCTAATGTACCGACCTTGAGTTAGGGACTTGGGTCTTGCACGCGACACATTCGCTTGATGTGCTAGACATTTGGCCAAGATTTTAAAACCTTCAAAGCATGATAAAGTATAGTCCGGACACAGATGATGCATATTACAGGATGCATACTATAAACCTAAGGGACCTGACCTTGTGGTAGGGTGTGGGTCTTGCACGCGACACGTCATCTTGATGTGCTAGACATTTGTGCCAAGTTATTTTAAAATCCTTCAGTGCTGACAAAGTTACAGTCCGACACGAATGTGGCATTTGCATTATAGAGGAACCATTACCTTCAAACTCTAAGGTGACCTTGACCTTGAGTAGGGACGTGGGTCTTGCACACGACACGTCGTCTTGATGTGCTAGACATTTGTGCCAAGTTATTTAAAGGGGGGGGGGGGGGCCCCCTTCAAGCATGATAAAGGATCGGGACATCGGAGGGGGGGGGGGGGGGGGGGGGGGGGGGGGGGGGGGGGGGGGGGGGGGGGGGGGGGGGGGGGGGGGGGGGGGGGGGGGGGGGGGGGGGAGAATGTGGCATAGGGGGGGGGGGGGGGGGGGGGGGGGGGGGGGGGTGGGGGGGGGGGGGGGGGGGGGGGGGGGGGGGGTGGGGGGGGGGGGGGGTGTTGGTGTGGTGGAGATTTGTGGTAAATTATTTTATTTTTTTAAATCCTTCAATGCATGACAAAGGGGGGGGGGGGGGGGGGGGGGGGGGGGGGGTTACAGTCCGGACACGAATGTGTGCATATATGCATATATAGAGGAACCATTACCTTCAAACTTTTCAAAAAAAGGCCCTGGCCTTTGAGCTAGGGACGTGGGTCTTGTACGCGACACGTCGTCTTGATGTACTAGACATTTGTGCCAAAGTTAATTTAAAATCCTTCATGCTGACAAAGTTACAGTCCGGATAGATGTGTGCATATAGGGGGGGTTATAGGGGATTCCATAACCTGTTAGGGACCTTGACCGAGGTAGGGATGTGGGTCTTGCACGCGACACGTCTCTTGATGTGCTAAAATGTGGCAAGTTATTTTAAACCCTGCTGACAGAGTTACAGTCCCGGAAAAAATTTTGAGGGGGGGCGCACAGGCGGACGGACCTTGACCTAAAAAATTATTTTTGTTGCGTAAAACAATTTTATAATAAAAAAAAAATTCGAAAAGAAAATCTATTTTAAGTAACAGTGACCTTGTCGTCCCCCCTAAAAAAATTTTTTTCATATCTTTAAACAATATAAATATTTAAAAGACAAAATATTTAGATATATTCCTCTCCATGCAAGCTACCTACACACCAAGTTTCATTGCAATTGGTCACTTCTAACTCATGTTATTAAGCCGAAACCATTTTTCTATTTTTAGTAACAGTATCCTTGACCTTGATCCTAGTGACCCCAAATGCAACCCAAGCTTCCTCTCCCCACAAACTACCTACAAACCAAATTTTATTGCAATTGGTCACTCCTAATTTAAGTTATTGAGCGGAAACCATTCTACAATTCTGGGTCACTGTGACCTTGACCTTTGAACTTCTAATCTCAAAACCGTTAAGGGTCCTCTACTGGTTATGACCAACCTCCACATCAAGTTTCAAGATGTTAGGCCCAAGCGTTCTTGAGTTATCGTTTGGAAACTGTTTTACAATAACGGGTCACCGTGACCTTGAAGTTTGACCTACTGACCTCAAAATCAATAGGGGTCATCTGCTGGTCATGACAAACCTCCACATCATGTATGAAGATGCTAGATCCAAACATTTTCAAGTTATCATCCGGAAACCGTTTTTCTATTTTTAGTAACTTTGACCTTGACCTCGATCCTAGTGACCCCAAATGCAACCCAAGCTTCCTCTCCCCGCAAACTACCTACAAACAAAATTTCATTGCAATTGGTCACTCCTAATTTAAGTTATTGAGCGGAAACCATTCTACAATTCCAGGTCTCTGTGACCTTGACCTTTGAACTTCTAATCTCAAAACCGTTAGGGGTCCTCTACCGGTTATGACCAACCTCCACATCAAGTTTCAAGATGTTAGGCCCTAGTGTTCTCGAGTTATCGTTTGGAAACTGTTTTACAATTACGGGTCACCGTAACCTTGAAGTTTGACCTACTGACCTCAAAATCAATAGGGGTCATCTGCTGGTCATGACAAACCTCCACATCAAGTTTGAAGATGCTAGGTCCGAACATTTTCAAGTTATCATCCGGAAACCTTTTTACTATTCCGGGTCACTGTGACTTTGACATACTGACCTAAAAAACAATAGGGGTCCTCTGCTGGTCATGACCAACCTCCACATCAAGTATCAGGATCCTAGGCCCAAGCGTTCTTGAGTTATCATCCGAAAACCAGTTGGTAGACGGACGGACAGACAGACATACCAACAAATCAATATACCCCTCTTCTTCGAAGGGGGCATAATAAATGTCCTGAACTTGAAGTCAAATAAAAAGTTTCTCAATTCTGGTTCATGTAACTTCACAATTACATAACTGTATATGATGTTACTTGTTTTTACTTTTAATAAACACATTACAACTACTCAGAGGGTGAATGAGTCTAGCCTACGGATACTACCACCGAGGCACTTGTGGGAATCAAAACCCCGAGATCATGAGGTGAACGCATTACAACTGCACAAAGGCATTTTTTTATTAAATGAATCTAACATAGACTGGCATAGCAGAAATGCATGTACTACCTCTTCCACCGTTCCCAGTCTCTTGGCTGGGACTTTGGGTATAGCGCTGTTAAAAATATCTGGTGATCCATAGTTTGCTGCCGCCGTCTCTGAATAGATGGAACTTCCCTGAAGTTAGATTAGAGTGAGACTATCCTTGTTATAGACACGTTGTATTACATGTATTGTGTAGTGAAAATTGCAGAGTCTGAGTCTCTAGCATCGGTGCTAACAATCTCTGTTAAGAATTACAATAGCTATTAGTCTGACATTGCTTTTGTGAGAGAGAACACTGGATTTCCCTTTATCAATCAACAAACCTTGATTACGCTATAACTTCAGAATGAATAATGAAACTTCACAAAAATACATAAAAAAGAGTACGCCTTATGGAAGGCCATGTTGCCTTCTATACAACTACTAAACCTGAGGGCTTCAGTTTGATAGATGGTGTTGAATAATGAAACTTCACATATACAAATATACATTCTATAAATAAAGAGATACTGCATTATGGAAGGCCATAGTTGCCTTCTATACATACTTCTTAAATGGTGCTGTGGTTTTGATATATGGTGCTGTCAGTTTGATAGATGGTGCTGTGGTTTTGATATATGGTTCTGTCAGTTTGATAGATGGTGCTGTGGTTTTTACAGATAGTGCTGTGGTTTTGACAGATGGTGCTATGGTTTTGATAGATTGTGATGTCAGTTTTGATAGATGGTGCTGTGGTTTTGATAGATTGTGATGTCATTTTGATAGATGGTGCTGTGGTTTTGACAGATGGTGCTGTTTGACAGGGGCGGTGTGTTGTGATGTGGTTTGTATGGTGGTTTGGACCGGGGGTGGGGGGTGGTGGTGTGGTTTTGTACAGCACTGTCATCTATCAAAACCATAGCACCATATATTGAAAGGACATCACCATTTAAGAAGTACACTTATAACGTGGGTCTGACCCTTTGGACCCCGACTACCACAATATAACGGGATTGCAGTGTATGTATAGAAGGCAGCTATGGCGTTACATACTGCATGCACAGTTAGGGCTATTGTATAATACATTCTGTATGCAAATCTGTCTCTTGGTACCATTAATATTGCTTCTCTCACTGCCTCGCCAAAGGCACCTACAGCTTTTGAGAAATGATACACACTGGTGAGTGTGTTGTATTGCAAGGCAATGCTTGAGCCTCTTGTTAAATCAAACTTACTGGTGCAACTGAGTTTACTCTTACTCCATGGTCTGCCCATTCTATGGCTAGAGATTTTGTCAGATTGTCCACGGCTGCACGAGCTGCTCCTGTGTGACTAGAATACATACAAATAAATGTTGCAAGTCATGAAATTTGGCTGGGTGTAGAGCACTGTCACTCTACATTGTAAACTAACATATTTATTTTTGACTGTGAATCAACTTACATTTATCACTTTCATGAGAGAGAGAGAGAGAGACAGAGAGAGAGGGAGGCAGGGAGAGAGCGTTAGAGAGGATAATAAATAACTCTTGTTATGTAATACCACCAGTACTACCATGGCACTGGTGGTAGGGATCAAACCCTAAATCCAAAAATTCTAAGGCAAACACTTTACCACTGTGCTATAGGGGCTCCACATAACTTACTGTCTGTTCATGCAGCTTGATCATAATCTACACTGCTTGCTAATCATCCGTAAATGTGTACCCCTTTAAATCATTAATGGTTCTGTCTAAGATGAATGATGGACAGGTCGATTTAAGAAATTAACCCAGTTAATGGGTTTACTACACATGTAGAATAGGCTAATGGCAAAAACAATAATACCTCATTGATGGGAAACCTTTCCACATATCAGCTATTATGTTTACAATAATACCGCCATGCTCAGACATCCATTGGTTATGCGCTGTAATAGATTTAACATTTTAGTTGTTAAGTGTATTTACTTGTAAACTTACCATCTCTAGTACTTAACTTTGTTACAGAATAAAATACATAAAAAATACTATGGAAGGTTTATTTCTGAAAGTATGATTGTGCAATTTCACTAGCCTGCGTTACAAGATTTTTGTAAATCTACATGACCGTAATGGATTGTCTCAAACTTTTATTTAACTGGACATCTGTCCGCTCACAAATCGCAAAATTTTTGTAACGCAAAAATTATCTAGTTTACAGAACATGTAGATATGTATTCACCCCAGATAAGAATAAATTCACTAAGCCTACTCTCCTACTGCACTGGTTGAAGCAAGAGTCCGGAAAGGTTACTTTAGCAAATTCAAGGGCAGTTACTCTAACAATACTGTGATCTTACCTTCTCTACAGCACAAGAATGTACCCGTTAGATTTGTTTCTATCACAGCATTCCAACCCTTCAGTCTTATATCTGCAGCAGGACTTGGGAACTGACCGCCTCCATTGTTCACCAGAAAATCAAGCTTTCCAAATCTAGACAGAGTTGTGGCTATTAGACTTTTCACCTTGAATATAAAACAGGTATCTCTGTAGCAAAATAAAGAAGTCAGTTATTCTCTGTGACTGTAACTAAGTTTCAAGACCAATAACAAGCATAAATATGAATTTTTCAGTTTTGTGGCAAAAACATTCTTTAATTGAAATTATATTGGCAATACGAGAGTACCAGTATGCACAATCAGTTGTACTGTACTTAAAATCTCTGTATGATCAACCATGTCTTTGCCATTTACAAACCTGTTCTTCCTGTCGGATGTTACACTGCATATGTTCGAGCTCTGCACTCTTGTTGGTAATTTGTGTTTGTAGGATTTTGGCAGATTCTGATAACCTGTCCAGCTTTCTTGATGCTATCATAACCTTACATCCTGACATGCAAATACAAATAGAAAACATGTGTATAGTTCATAGTATGAATATTTTATAAACAAGAGCCATGTTAGACATGGCCATCCCCCCGCCAAATGCTCTTTCTATGACCAAGAAATTTGAAGCGAGAGGAATGGATATAGTATAGTTTCTAATTTAATCAAATATTAATATTTTGCTGGGTATAATTAGACAAGGTAGAGTTATGGTTCTTAGGATATTACTTTCCATCATTGTGCTCTATCTATGTATTAAGTTTCAAGTAATTCCCTTCAGTACATTTGAAGTTATGCTCCAGACAAGAAAAATCAAGAAAATGTAACAAAGGGGAGTAATTAAAAAAATTGGCAAGATAGAGTTATGGTTCTTAAGTACTGCACTTTCCCTGATTGTTCTCTATCACAGTATTAAGTTTCAAGTAATTCCCTTCAGTACTTTTGGAGTTTTGAACTGAACAAGAAAATGAAGAAAATCAGAAAGAATGTAAGCAAAGGTTTTTTTTTGTTTTGTTTTATTGAACTTATTATGTATTAGTTGAATATCCTTCCCTTGGGAATAGCCCGGAAAAAAAACCAAGAAAATGTAACAAAGGGAAGTAATTAAAAAATTTGGCCAAGATAGAGTTATGGTTCTTAAATACTGCACTTGCCTTCATTGAACTCTATCACTGTTTTAAGTTTCAAGTAATTCCTTTCAGCACTTTTGGAGATATGCACCGGACAAGAAAAATCAAGAAAATGTAACAATGGGATGTAATTAAAAAATTAGACAAGATAGAGTTATGATTTTTTAGCACTGCACCTCCCCTCATTGTATTATATCACTGTATTACTTTTCAAGTAATTCCCTTCCGTACTTTTGTAGTTATGCCCCTGAACAAGAAAAAATTAGTAAATGTAACAAAGGAGAATAATTCAAAAGTTAGGCAAGATAGAGTTATGGTTCTTAAATACTGCACAACCTCTCAATGTCCTCTGTCTGTGTGTAAAGTTTCAAGTAATTCCCTTCAGTACTTTTTAACAGTATTAGTATAATCAAACGTTATAAAATTCACCATGTGTAACATAGTGGTTATGTATGATACAGTTAAAACTTGGTAAAAAAAAAAAAAGTTCTCGAGCTTAAGACATGTATGAGACAAAACTATCAGTGAGACACTGAAGGTTTGCACTGGCATTGATGTTATAGGGTAGATCATTCCAGTATCTGATGGTGCGTGAGAAAGGGAGTTAGAGAGCTCTCCAAATATTTAGACCTCTTCAAATATTTGAGTATTATGTAGATTTGCCATTCAATCTGGAGTAATAATAGTATATATTCTCCCCATGTTCAATACTAACTAGTCTATCAACTTGATAGAAAATAAAACAAACTAGTTAGGGTTCAAGATCTAGATCTAAATGACAGTTTGACATACAGTATATTTTGCAGTTTGAGAGACTGTGTGCCTAGATTAGAAGCGATGGTGTTGTTTATTTTACCTAGAAACAATAACTCCTGTGTAATAGCTTTTCCGATTCCTGTTCCCCCACCGGTGACAATGGCGACTTTCCCTTTAAATAAATTGGGTCGAAAAACACTACTGATTTTACAGGGCGCTGCCATGTTTTGATCATGTGACTCTAACAAGTTTCTGGTGCTACTAAATGATGGTACCGGTATACCGGTATCTGTCGTTATCTGTTTTCCATCATTAAACGTATTACTGTAAAGCGAATGCTAATCCTTTGGAAAAGGTCAATATATGTAAGAGTATGTTATATTTATGAACCTTATGAAGTAAAATCTTTACAAATTTGATTTATTTCGGTATGTGAGCTCTCATCACGGACCTATCATAGGTCCGTAAGTAATAAGATGATGTCTGTGAAAAAGAATAAATTAAAATATGAAGATATAGTGTCAAAACTATATGCATTAGAGAAGATGCATAGAATGCATAACACTAAATAAACTTTTATTCTTCATTTCACTGTTTTAGAAATACAGTCAAGAGATGACAAATGTTACCTTCGTATGTAAAAAGCAAAACCTACTGTAAATATAATTGTAAAATGAACCATATCTAGAAAACATTAAAATGCAATTGGACAATGTTCAAACCTATTTATAGGTTCAAACAATTATATTTAGATTGTTTTATAACTATATAAAAAGAGGAAAAAAACTTCTTTGATCTGGGACCAATATCATTAGAATTTTTATTCTTTAAAATTCTTCAAGAAACGTGTACAGGGCGGGTAGGAGGCACTTAGGGGGTACGGGGGCAGCCCCTGTAAGTTTTTGAGGGGCCATTTCGTGCATTTTCCTGCATTTCAAACATGTTTTGATACTTTAAGAACCGATTCTTAAACAATACAGACATTAAAAAGATTCTCGTACATTTTAGTTACATATAGATCTCCGCGTTAAGTTTAACTAATGGGCGAAAACGAAAGCTTGTACGAAAACTGTGTTATAGTGTAATTATTCGTGATATTGAAATCGAAGAAGATAGTTTAAATAAATAAAAATTAGTTAATAGTGCCTCGCTCGGCTATGCTGAGAAAGATGGTGCCTCAAAAAATCCTTTTTCATAATCTTGGCAGAAAAACAGGGAGGCATCGGCCTCCCTGTGCCTCAGTGTAGCTACGGGCCTGGTGTACATAAAAGAATTAAATCTGGGTCATATATTCACAAATTAAGTGATAGTAATTGTTGAAAATAGTAACAGATAAATCAAGGATTTTAAAAGCTGTAATACTCGTTACTCATGGATCTTGACTTATGAGAATGCATCCAAATATGTTCATTAGAGAGCTTAAATTATCGGCTGACCTCTTTGCGTGTGCGTTAGTTAGTTTGTTAGTGTCAACGAATAACTGGTGAGACAAATAGTGACAAAAAGCGATTTACAAACCATAGCATCCTCTATCATATGCAGCATGTGTTTCGTGAAAAGATATCCTGTGTGACCCAACTTGTAATGTTAATAAATGACTTGGTCACCTCAGTCTACAATAAACAGCAAGTAGATCTTAACCTTTTGGATTTAAGGAAGGCTTTCGATAAGGTTAGTCATGAGAAAGTGCTACTGAAAATAAACAATTATGGAGTCAGAGGTAAATCACTCAAGCGGATTGAGAGTTTTCTAGATAACAGACTCCAATCAGTTGTCCTAAATTACACCAGTTCAAATGCCTTTCCTGTCTCCTCCGGTGTTCCACATGGGTCTGTACTAGGACCCCTGCTGTTCTTAGCATACATAAATGACCTCTTCCATAATATCAATTCCAAACTTCGCCTCCTTGCTGATGATATCGCAGTCTATCTAGCCTTGTCATCAGCAAACCAATCGGTCACGCTCTAAAATGACCGCAAAAGGTTAGAAGAGTGGGATCTGGAATGTGACATGGAATTCAACACATCGAAATGTCAAGTCATCCACGTCACAAGATGGAAACATCCTATATTCACCAAGTATTATCATAGGGGCCTACTTGAGTCTGTTACCTCGGATAAATACCTTTGCGTGGATATCTAAAATAATCTGTCGTTGGACGACCACATAAATAGATCAACAAAGAAAGCTAACCAAACATTAAGGTTTCGACGCAGAAACATCAAGGTCAAATCCGAACTCCTTAAGTCCATTGCCCACCAGACCTTAGTGAGTCCTAGCTGGAATATGGCTACGAGATATGGCCACCCCATACCCAAACCGTCATAGACCAGATTGAGGGTGTCCAGAGAAGAGTAGCTCGATGGATAAAGTCTGATTTTGGCCAAACATCCAGTGTCACCAACATGCTCCATTCCAAAAACCTACGCAGATTAGATCTTAGGCGTATCGACAACATATTATCTCTTATGTATAAATTCCATAATGAAATGGGGTGACTAACTCGAAACGTTCACATTATCTTAAGTTACGACGAACTTTACGGTGGTGCTAAGGTGGCGCTAAGGTAACACTATTCCAGTAACTCGAAACACATCTTATCGATGCCTAAGTTATATCGTAACTTACGACGTCGTAAGTAGATAAGGTCAGTCTGTGTAATGCATTAACTTTAATATCGGCATATTGAAAGTAAATAATATTGGCTTAGAAAACACAACATCCAATCTAATTATACACAAGAAGGGTTGACATGCATCTCGCCCCATCAGGTGGGAGACATTGTTTTCCCTGTGCCGTCTGTATGTCGGCCCGTCCGTCCGTCCGTCTGTCTGTGCACTTTATATGTTGCGCTCTTCATCTCCGAACCCCCTAACTGGATTTCATCAAACTTAGCGCGAAGCATCAGTATGAAGTCTAATTGTACATATTGTAATTTGGGGTTAAATGGCTAAAGGTAATAGGGGGCTGAAAATTGAACATTTTGTCCGACCTTTATTTTCAAAACGTCTCTTTGGATTTGTATCATACTTGGTGGGAAACATCAGTATGATGTTTAGTTATGCATATTGTTGAGTTGAGGTCATGTAGTCAAATGTCAAGGTCACAGGGGTCCGAAACTTATTTTTTTTATCTGCTCTTCATCTCCAAACCCCTTGTTAGATTTTCGGATTTTCTTCAAACTTGGTGCGAAACATCAGTCTAAAGTGTAATTGTGCACATTACAATTTGGGGTGATATAGCCAAAGGTCAAGGTTACAGGGGGGCATGACACTTGAAAAGCTTTGACGTTTTTCAACTCCAAAACTCCTTGTTGTATTTTCATCAAACATGGTCTGAATGTAGATGGGAATATTATAACTACGAGATACTTTGGTCCAGTAAGTTTTATTCTTTCTGGAGGGCCGTACGCATGGATGAGACATGTTGTATTTTAGATCTAGAGGTATATTTCTTATATTAAATACAAACGTCTTCTTTTAGAATATCTTGCCATCATGCAACTAGATTTCTCTGCAATACAATGGACATGGGATAAATTACTTCTCTAGCAAAGATAACGCATTTTTCATTTGGTTTTAGAACAGGTAGGTTTTGAGAACACATAACCATTGATTGTTATACTTTATAAAAGACATATTTGTTGCGAATCAAGATAAAATAATAGTTTTCCCTACTTAAATAGAGTCCAATAATAATCTTTATTTTAAGACGGCAAGGTTAACGACTCAGTAACACAATACAACAAATTTAAGCTCCTGCAATTTTTTTTAACAAACTTCACAGCTGTTTGCAAATCATAGAAAAACCTTGCGTTGAGTCTGTATTTTTCACTGGAACTTCATGAAATTTGATCAGAATGACTAACTTGATAAAATGTAGGTCGAGTTCGAATATGGGTCATTTTGGGTTAAAAACTAGGTCACGAGGCCAAATCATAGAAAAACATTGTGTATGCAATTTACGTTGCATTTTCATTGGATCTTCATGAAACTTGGGTAGAATGATTGTCTTGGATGTAATCTAGGTGAAGATTGAATATAAATTATCTAAGGTGAAAACCTAGGTCACGAGGTCAAATCATAGGAAAACCTGATGTATGCAATGGAATCTGCATTTTTCACTTGAACTTCATGAAACTGGCCTGTTTCGTCGGGCCCTTAAGGGTGTTTCTCTGATGCCGCCTTCTGCAAAGGCATGAGTACATACGTTTTTTGGTTCTCAAGGTTGCTTTTATATATTTAACACGAGCATTTTTGTTTTACAACCAGCCTTTTGTTTCCAGGTGTGTTAGAGATTCACCTAGCAGGGATTACTTATTTACACTGTCCGGACTTTGGAACATGGTGGGGGTAAGAGGAGGTTGGGTGCGCACCATAACCGGTTTAAACCCCCAGTGGTGTTTTGCCACTGACCGTTCCAAGGGGGCCCCACTGTGTTCCTTTAATTGTTCGTTTTGTCCCGGTGTTTGCTTTGTAGCTAGTGGTGTGGTAGTGTATATGTGTGTGTGTACATGATTGTGTGTGTCGTGTGTGTGTGCGTGTGCGTGGTGTGTGTGTGTGGTGGTGTGCACTTCTGGGTGCTGTGGGATTCGTTTTGGGAGGCTGCGTTTTTGGTACGTGGCATTCCCTGTTTGATATTATTTTTGTTTTTAGTCAGAATTACTGCCATGATAAAGTTTAAGTCAGTTTCAAATATGGGTCATCTAGAGTAAAAACTAGGTCAAGAGGTAAAAACATAGTAAAACCTTGTGCATGCCATAGAGGTGACATTTACCATCCATTGTTCAGAATAAAAATTATGTCACACTGTCAAATCAATGAAAAGCCTTCTTAACACTCTAAAGGCCACATTAATTATCCGATCATCATAAAATTGGATTAGTTCTAGATCTTTGGTCCGAATCTTGGGTCAAAAACTAGGTCCCACAGTCAAAACAAAGGAAGCTATACAGGTCTCAAGTGAGCGATATAGGCCAATCTTGGCCCTCTTGTTGTTGACATGTCAACACTTTCACAATGTCAATATGTTCGGGATATAGAGGTCAAGTTGCAGCACTACGCATACACCTATTCATAATTCTATACGGAATTAACCAGAGTAGCTAATTAGGGGAAATACTACAGGTGATCCCATTCCAGGTCCTGTCTAGGTTAAAGGATGCTAAATGAATGGACCTGATAGATTATTCCTACTTGCAATTGAACAGACATAGAAATGCTCACAAATTTAACTTTGAACGTATCTGTCTTGAGTTAAGTGTCAATATCTGAATAACCACCTGGTAAGTCACACTGCTTCACTGCGCCATCAAAACCACCCAACAGGTTTCACTGCGCCATCAAAACCACCGAACATGTTTCACTGCGCCATCAAAACCACCGAACATGTTTCACTGCACAATCAAAACTACAGAACAGGTTTCACTGCGCCATCAAAACCACAGAACAGGTTTCACTGCGCCATCAAAACGACCGAACAGGTTTCACTGCGCCATCAAAACGACCGAACAGGTTTCACTGTGCCATCAAAAAAACAGAACAGGTTTCACTGAGCCATCAAACAGGTTTAACTGCGCCATAAAAACCACCGTAAAGGTTTAACTGCGCCATCAAAACCACTGAACAATCTGAGAGAAGTGAAATATGTAAGGAAAGAGCAAAGATTATGTTCTTTATTTATTTTATATTGTTACAGTGTACGTGAGATACAGTAGAACTTGTGTTAGTGGTCACATTGATAAAACAGCTAATGTCCTAAAGCAGTCCCTACTTGTATAGACAAATTGGCCGTTTTTTATATTAAGCATATCAGTATGAAGCATTCACTTGATTAGCTGCTTAAAATGGGTTTGACTTTATATCAGTTTTATCAAACATTTACGCGAAGCTTTGGTACACCATAAAAATATAGGGACCCCCTGAAATCTTAAAATAAATTGAAATTTCACACAACCTCCACAATTCCTTGTTTCTGCACGAGTGCAGAACTCCATGAGGCAGTTATTGGGAGTACAGTAATGTAGTTAATATAAGTTGCAAGAACTTAATCTACAAGCAATGTAAAATAAATACCATAAAAGTTAACTTAATACTAAATAACGATTAAGTCATACGAGGCAGGACTTAATTTTATTACCACTGCTATGTGAAACAATATTTTTGAAACACTGGTCTGCCTAGTTGCATTTAAATAAGTTCATAGTTACATGAATATGTATGTATGTGTATGAATACTAGGCTGTCCCTGCATAATCCCTGAGTAATATACTGTATAAATATGCATAAATAGTATCACTTCAGATCTAAATACAGACATTGAAATCACTGTTAGACATTTTTAATGACAGTATTGGAACAGGAATCAAATTATTTGCACCGGTTGTTAAGGAATAATTACTTGCTGCCTGCAGAGTAAAGACTAGGACAATATCTAAGATCTGGCCCTGTGCTTATAAACGTTTCTTGAGCACAATCTCATGCTCAGCATAAAATCATGCTCAAGTAATATGAAGTCAAGTCTAGTTATAATTCGTAGAAAGTCGGGTTTAATATAAAGATACATAAGCTCAAGAACAGAGTGTTGTCTTTGAACCCATATAACTTGACATTATTTCATATTACGTACTTGAGCATGATTTCGTGCTGATAATAAGATTGTGCTCAAGATTGTTTTAAGCACTAGGCCTAATTGACATGTTAACTGATAATTAAAACATTTTTATTACTTCTACTTTTTAAAAATCTCAAAGATGTATGATATTGCAACCTTTTATACCAATAACTAGTATACTCCAGCAGAAATTTCCAGCCATATGGCAATACCTTGTCCTGGTACCAGGGTCACTCCAGGCATAGTATCAGAACAGGATTTTTCCAGGTGGAACTAAGAACCAAACATTCCTTAAACAACCTGGCTGTTAAGAATTTTTGGTTGTGATGAAAAAACTAGGATCCAAGGAAATTCGTAATAAAGATTTCCAGGTCAAGGATTAAACGAGTATGGATGATTGTATTGGAACATGAGTTTCACAGGAAACAGGTATAAAAGGTTTCATTATCTTCACTAGATTATTTTAGATAAGAATATAATCCAGAAAAAGTTTTGCTCAAACCCAAAACAAAAACAAAAAAAAAAAACACTTCAACATGTTGCAAAGAGCTAAAGGGGGTAAATTGGATGTGTTTCATTTTCACAAGAAATCATTTCCAGCACTAAATCAATTCATTTAGCTAAACATCACAGCCATGGTCCTAAAGGTTCATTCAAAAATACGAAATGTCAAAGAAGTAGGTGTATAATACTGCTAGTTTGTTAAAAAGAAATAAATCCCTCCATATTCCAGTCAGTTGATACTTTATCAAACACATCGTCGTTTCATAATTTTGATTTTGATCCACTACCGCTGTCATTGTCAGTGTCTGTTTTGTCTGTTTCCCAGGTATAAGCTGGTATTTTGTTATGATCTGTAAAAGAAATGTTACTGTTTTGTTTGGGAGATTTTCATTTTTCGGAAGATAATGTAAATTTTCAAACTATTTCCTTTGACTGAAGACTCCAGTTTGCAAATAATTGAACTTGTTTAAAATTCCAGGACAGCATTACAAGAAGCTCTTATTGTACCCAGAAAGATGTCTTACAGGCGGAAATGACCATTATTTGTGCCAAAATCATTCTTTTTCTTTTTAAATCTATAAGTACATGTTAGAAATATAGCGCAGTAGTGTTTTCACTATTGCAAAAAATAAGAAATGCTTCCTGGCAACTATTTTTTTCAAAGAAACGACTTGAATACAAAAGAAAGGTATAATTATGTCAAGATTGTCTAAGAGAGAATAGAACATGGTTATATCATTATCCTATCAGTAAGTTCCATATCAGCAAATTCAAAGTGATCCAGGGACTTTAATAGTTCATGTAGAAACAATTTTGGTGACGAGAAAATAATCCAGCTAACATTTCAGCAATATTAAGTGAATATCCATGTGTACACATTGATCATGATTTACAATGGTC
>JAFMSR010000016.1:22424443-22461445 GCA_022818135.1 Saxidomus purpurata | reverse complement strand
CTTTGCGAAGGAATATCTGTTTGCTTTTGTGCACTGATCGACTATACATTATTAGGCGAACTTGTAAATACTGGAGGTTTACACAAACGAACAGATGATTTCTAGATCTTCTTCTCCTTACAGCAATATTGCAAAGCGTTAGGTGCTACATTGGCCGTTATCGAAAACAGTGACGAATCTAACTTTGTAGAAGGAATGCTAAAAAGAGAACATAGTACGTAAAGTTTGTCATTCATGTAGAATTATTTTTAAAAAAGGTTAGTTATTGTTTTGGCAATTAAAAATTGTGCTTGAAGTCTGTAGCAGGAATATTACATGAAGGAAGAAACAGCGCTTGCAATATTATAGTACATTTTATGAGATATATCATGAAAAAAATGCTTCTCTGATGCAAATGAAAGAATAATGAGAAAGAACAAGCGCATTCACAAATTACAAAAAAAAACATGCTCAACTCAACTTGTAAAAACGGGTGGTGAACCATTAATTAGATTCAAGAAAACATTATATAATTAAATGATTTGAACTTTGGGACAGTGTACAAGTTAATATAAATCGTTGCTTTGCGATGAGTTTATATGAAAGTTGAAAAAGTACTTTTTAATATATGATTAGATAACTCTAATGTTCTGTACAGTTTACTGATATTTTGTTTTCATGTCACTTTCAAGACAATATTTCAACGGGCCAAATTTGGATAGGAGGCACGGACCTTCTACAAGAAGGTCAGTGGGTTGCACCCGAGACGCTCGAACCATTGAATTACTACAACTGGGCCCCAGGTGAACCTGATAACCTTGGTGGACAACACTGCCTCGCAATATTCAACAGTGGAGACTTGAAATGGGATGATAACCTATGTGAAGTTCACAACTATGCGCTGTGTAAAGCTGAGTAAGTGATAAACTAATTTACTAGCACATGACCCTAGCAAAACTTTTCATGCGACCCCACTCGCAAGTAAGTGCATTTGCAGATAACCATTGTAAACATGAAAAAAACGTTCCCTGAACCAACAATGTGGCATAATAATAATAAATGTAATAAGTCCAAAAAGAATTTGTCGTTTATAGAGGATAATTGGAGCAGAGATACATGTAGATAATTTTATTACAACTTTCACATTTAGCTTGTTTTTATTACGACGATGGGCAACCAGTTCTTTGTTTTATTTTTAGTTCTATGGATGTCAAATAATGTACTTGCATTTTGGTATTTACTTAAAGTCTTTCAAAATTCATAAATCGGATTGCAATTATATTATTTAGTGTTAATACGTAATGATATACATTTATAAGACTTTCGTAAATATCTATATACATGTATTTATAAAATAAAGTATTCACTGAGCTCTGTTTTCTGTGACAATTATAAATCTTTGGTCAGAATTATTGTTGACATAATTATATATTTGTACTTTTTCAGAGGAAGCACAAACGAAAACATAATTGGCTAAATATAATCAAGGTTAATGTACATAATTATTGTGTCTCAGTTTACAAAAAATTAAAAAACATGATACTGCTATTGTCTCTTTTTCTTATTTTTGAGACCTTAAGACGCATTTTGGTATATTTCTCTCCTGCCACTTTTAACATTCCAGAAAAAAAATCTTATATTAGTAAATTCCATTTCTTGGAAATCCTAGATCGCCCCGGTTTTACCTACATTATGCCCGAATCGTTACTCAAAATATACTCACAAATCTAAATGTTTTATAATATGTAGTGTTGTTATTTCAATGCTTTAATGTGATATAGCAAGTCAAACATATGCAACAGTGAAAGTCAATTATAATCAGAAGGTGGTTTATTGCATGCTGCAGGAGACGACTGTGACGGGCAATAGTATATGAAAAGCATATAACGACATATATATTAAATCAAGCTGTGCAGGTGAAAATGCCGAGCAATCTATCCCATTTTCTCTTTTATTTCTCTATTAATATTTTATCTATCTATTTTGCTGACTGAAAATTCAAGATCAACGCTTGATATTTCCCGAGGAAGAGAAAAAGTTTAATACATTCACTGTAAATGTACTGTTGGTTGCTAAATAGAGTATAGATCTTGTCCGAAAAAGCTTCAAGGAGGCTGCCATTTCTGTTTAAGATACATAAACTTAAACACAGAGTACAATAAAAAGGGAAATACTGAATATCAGTTCTATGAAAACAGGAACCAAGTATATTCTAGGTTCCTGATGAAAAGTATGTACATTGTGCAATCGTAATATATATTAAACAATTAAAACTGTTCAGCTGCAACAGCAACATTAAATTGCAAATCAATACAAAGACTACGACAAATCTAAAAATCAGAAGCTCGTATAAAAAAACATCATGAATTCCCTTTTAAGCGACGAGATTGAGGGTACGCCTGTCACTCTGGGGGTCAGGGTTCAGATCCAATCTGGACCCAAACGGTTTTTCTCCTTGGAATTAGTTCAATATTTTTAGAGTGAAATATTTGTTCATTTCAACACGTAGTACAGGCATCTTGTCATACGTTTAACCATTTTGAAATTTATCAATTTTAGGTTGTAACAGGATTCATTATATTAACGTATATACGATCCCTGGTTGTAAGAACTTAATTGTTTCGATAGAGAGTAAATAAATCACTACCGCTTTACTCATAGACTTTGGGTTTAATTTATGCCTTTCTTTCTCTTCGTTACTTTTCTTTCGGTTCGAATCACATGTAAAATGGCCGACGACGAGGTGTGAAAATTTTCTTCCTTTTCTTCTTGTTTTCATCCTTTTTGCATAAAAGATGTAATTGTTGTACAAAAAAATTGTTATTTTGCAGAACTTTATTATTGAAAGCATAAATCTTGAAGTATGTGATCTTTTCAAAAGACACTTTGGTTAAGTTCTTGCTTCCAATTCGTTTAATTAGGCGATATAAATTTTAAACTTTTATTTTTCGTTGGCTGCAGCTTTAAAGTTTTAGATCATTCAGTCACATTACACAGGTACTTGACACATATGCTTTTTGACTTCTATATGCCTATAGCATAATGAAATAAGAAAAGGTATCTAACAGATTAAGGTTGCAGGTTTGAACCACAGGGGATCGAATCATACCCCACCCACCTTTAATTGTGCTGGTTGGCCCAGTTTTCGTAGTATCCTGGGGTCATTAGTTCTCGACACATTAAGAAGAAAACAGCGTAGAAATAGCAATGGAAATGATAACTTACCTTTTGCAGTTAATTATCAGATTCTTTGATCATATTTCTGCCAAGAAATGCAAAAAAAATTCCCAAATAATGCACAAACTCGTGTTCACATTGTGATAAAAAGGGTGACCTATTTTTGGTTTTCGGGGAATTCTGTCATATGTTCTCGAGCTATTTTTAGAAACTAGATTTTTCATGGGAAACACCTTATCACTGTAGTGTATATGCAACAAATAAAAGACAACTTGTATCCATTCAGTCACATATGCAATTTTATTCATCTTGTTTCATAAGAATTTAGTTTTATTTGATTTATTTAACGAACTTCATCAGTCTCTGCAGCAATCACAAATGAATTGGGTATCTTTTCTTGCTGCCCTCAATTCTGTACAATACTTGAGATGCACCCAGTGGGTGCACTTATCACAACCAACCCATTTGACAATAAAAAGGTTTTTTTCATCATAGTGTAGGCACTAACTAGACTTGTAGGAGAGTACTGCTTAAAAAACCCCTTTCTGTTAGATGGGGTTAACTGCAATGTAAGGGAATAAATCATCTAAATTCTAACGGTCGCTTCGTAATTTTGAAGTACCACCTACACTACACGTAACAGTGAAAATTATATAACATCCGGGGATGTGGATTACACTGACACACTTCCGTTCTAGTTATTTTGGCAAGAGCATCTTCAATGGAGTAAAAATAAATGTGTTACGGAGATTTTAATGAATGTAAGTAAATGGTATTAACATTTTCACTAATAAAGGCTTGGTGGTGAGTATGTTTGGTAATACCTACCTTTATTCTGAACATGTTTGGCTGTTTTTCTTTCTTTTGAGTATAAGAACGTTTTGTTTACGTTTTACAGTGTTTACTTCCGGGGTTTACGTCATTCACGCGGCAAATATACGTCATTATAAATATAGCTCGAGAACTTAAGTATGTCGAGAACTCATGACTCGAGGATAATTAAAACCCGTTATAACACTACAGAGTACAATGAATTTAACAAAGAAACAACCAAGGTCAAAATATAACCAAGAACATCTCAATTTAAAATACAACTTTTTTTATTTAGTGTTATATCCAGGATGAAAAAAGGGCATGGGGCTGTCAGAAAAGGGCAGGGAGACAGTGCGCGATTTTCTTTCAGTGAAGGGCATTTCCGTTAATTGTTGCGATTCATAATGTGTGCTAACTTACTACTTTAACATTAGCCTTTATGGCATTTTCCTTACAAGAGTAACAAAAGACATTATTAAAGCACTATATTGTATCTACACTTTACTAATGTCATAAAATAACATGTAAAACAATCGGGAAACAGTGCCACTAATTACAGGGGTGAAAGTTTGAAAAATGGAAAATCCTGAAACTGAAGCCTGGGGCCACAAAGACTCCCAGTAAGGTCTTGGGGGGCCAGAGGCCCCCAGAAGCTCCTGGCTTTTAGTTATTTCAGAGGTTTTCTGATGAATTCCTAGAGACAGGATGTTTAGTTCAGTAGGCTTTGAAACTGAATGGTCATTGACCCTTCAGCCTAACTTTTCTTAGAACAAAATCAAATTTTCAAGAGCTAAGGTGAGGATTTTAAGGGTCGAGTCGCGGGTCATAGAGTTAATGTCATAATCTCTAGGTGTGCATGTAATGTTTTTCTGTTTGTTTCCTGCATTTTTTTTTCCAGAAAACTGTTGTTCCCCGTTTGTCACATGTTTTCGCGACCTCGCATGTCCGTGATTTTCGTATATATTTCTTCGATTTTTCGCGATTTTAACCGTTTTTAATACAAAGAAATCTGACAATTCTTTTATTTTTGTTGAAACCATTTCTCTTTCTTTTTCAAGCTTTACTAGTTTACGTTTTGCAGACACTTTTTCTAATGATACAATTTACGAAATTGAGTGTTCGTTCTTTAAATTCTCATCGACAAACGTTTTGTATTTTACGACTATTTTATTTAGATTCCACTTACCCTTACATCTTAGTTATCAATCGTGTTCAAACGCATTTTGATCTCTGCCGGTCCGTAACTTTTTCTTTTGTTTAAAGTACTCGCAAATATTATTGAAATCCACCCCTAATAAATGTGTGAATAACTGGGTCATTAAAATAATTAATAATTGATCGATTATAAATATAATTCGCGATGATTTATTCTAAACACCATGATTGCCTCGGATTAAACCATGACCCTGATAACTTTGTACAAATATCAAAGAAAACGCCGACTAATTTCTGACGTCACGTACATGTGCAGTAACGACACGTGATTATCGGAAAATAACAGGTGTACATGCGGTGTCTTTTGATCGCCTTGGGCGTTTATGTAATCGGCAATCTAATGCTGAGCACGCGTCAGATTAAGGTTAGGGCTGAATGGTGATGATAAAGAACATAAAATATCATGACTTTAGGGCAAAATGTATGTTGAGAAGGGCAGAGTGGCGGCACGAAAAGGCGGCAGGGCGCGGCGCCACGCCATCACGCTATAGATATAACACTATTATTTATGCTGATTGTCAAATTGTTTACACTACTTCCAAAATATAAATTGTGTTGACCTTTGACGTCACAGGAATATGTGCACAAGAAATCATGGGTCTTCCAAAAAGTTATATTGCAACAGAAGTGTCCCATATGATATTTCAGAATCTGTTTAAAATTATATTTTTATATCTTGTGAATCAATATCAGTTGATCATACAGTACAGGCCTGGAGGGTTACTGGCAAGCAAGGAAAAGCCGATGGATTTTGCATGTTTTTTTCGTTTATTTTAGAAATATACTAGACAGAATAAAAACGTTGACTATTTTGCAAATCTTGGCCTTGACCTCCGTCGGTGGAGATAATTTTTGTTTACATTGGTCGGGCATGCTCCTAAATATGGGGCCTTAAAAGGGTACTTAAAGCACACGAAAAATCGGTATTACAGCAGGAAATGTCTGCGGCTTGCTTTTATCGCTGATATTCAATTCATAACACGTATAACACAAAAATATTTGAAAAGCATTATAAATAATTATTTCTAATGGGTTTTAACAATAAATTGTGTTTGAGAAATTATATAAATTTGCGGCTTGGTAAGTAGGTGTATATACCTACATGTTTCATTGTTGCTGGGAGTAACCGTTTTCTACTTTGTCAAATAGTTGCAACTTCATTTGCTAAATACCTTCCACAGCCTCCAGTCGTAGCTAACATCAGATTAGAACTCCCGACATTTGTTTCTGTGTGTTTATTTGGCAATAAAGCCTATGATGTCCCTTCATTGAGCCTCCCTCAAACAAAGGGGAAATACTATACAATCATTACATATTACTTCCCTTGAATTGAAGAGTCAAATCATCCCGATATACTAGTGTATGGTTTGAATATGTTCTCAATACCTTTTTATTGCGTGTTGAAATGTATTTTAACATGATTTTCTGATTTTTTAAGAAAAATTGAAGTAATATTTTCACGCGGAAATCAGAAGTTGACAGCCGTCACATGACCCCAACGTGACTTTGAATGTCAAGGTTGCGAGTACGCTAAAATGAAAAATCGAAATCTTAGTAAATATTTAACACTTTGACTCATGATTTCTGTCAGTCAGCTTTAAAACAATTCCTCCGATAGATTTTGATCAAAACTTCCTGTATACAGACCTGTTATAGATCCATGTAAGGGGAAAACTAAAAATCCGCCGACAATTCCTTGCAATCGGCTTTTCCTTGCTTGCCAGTATGCATAAAACGCAAAGTGTGGAGTGAGTAGAAGAAATGTGACTGCATATTAACTCGGAGAAAAAACGAAAATGACTCCATTCAATGGAGTCACTTCGCAGCTGTTTTGAGTGAAAATTTCGATCGCGGGACTTTGTGTTTCTTCGAGTATTTTGGAGTGACTTCGCGTGAAAATATTTATTAATTAAAATATTGGTAAAACACACCTGTAAAAGCAAGCTGTTGAATTTAGATCCATTGAATCACAATGGTCGAATCAGACATTGCCGCCGACGTTTTTCGTTGATAATTGCCGCTGCTGTTTGCAGTGTTATGTTGTTTTTGTTTGTTGATTCAAAAGAGTTCTTTTTTTGTCAGAACCTAAAATATTTATCACCTTTATGTTGATTTAGAATATTTATTTCCGTTAAAATTCTGATGTAATTGGTCTCTTAGCATTGTCACTCGCCGATGGTGTGCGATATTCTCCACACGTGAAGTCACTTCAGGGACTCCAAGCTCACTCAAAGTCACACTGTTTGTCTCCGTGTTACTCAAGCGAAGTGTGGAGTGAAAAACTCCACACTTAGCATTTTTTGCATAATCCTCCAGGCAAACAGTCAACTATACAACACTGTAATGCAAATGTAAAGTCATGCTTTGGGAGTACCTGAAGCAACACTTAAGGTATAAGAACACCAAATTTTCGTAACGGACATCAACTGGAACATATTTACAGTTTGGTTTACTTCAGTGGTGTATTTAAATTTTAATGTGAGCAATGGGGACAGAAAAAAACTGTCTAAATACCACGAATTCTGGACCTACCACAAATACTGGGCCCAACACCAAACCTGTAATATACAAGGGATAAAACTCGCTGTTTCACAAGAACACATCTGCTATCAACTAACTTTTCTCTACGAATAAATGATATATCGGCTTAAACTTCGTCTTTTTAAAACATCAAAAAATTATTATACCCAATAAGTATAACCATAACCAGTGTCAGCATTACATTCATTAGCCATCTCTAAACTTCCTGAAAGTTGAAAGTTTCTGAAGGTAAGACACATGTTCATCCTGTCAAATGGACCGTGTTCACCCCCTGTTCTGTAAGTGTAACATTTAGCCTTTTGAAGCAAATAAAATCAACGATTTGATAAAACAATGTTTTGCATATTACTCACATGCATGAAAGTCTTTCCAGACACTACCGGGAACTTAGTACAGGCGAGTTCTCAACTGCATCATGCTCATTCATTTCAAAAATGCCATTTTTGGTATCATTTTCTAGATAGTTTGGCTGAAGTAGTTTGTTTTTCCTTTTGAAATACACATAATTAAATTTCAAACATGATAAAATATTGATCAGTTTCAACATGAAATGAATTTTGAAACATTATCTTTTAAGATCGTGTATTTTACGCATGAATCACTGTAAAACCACATAATAAAATGAGTTAGTAACTGTATTGCAGAAATGGGTGGGGTTTACAACACGATTTGCAGCAGCAATGATGTCGAAAACTCAGCTCAGACTGATTGGGTTGACCAAATTATTGAAGCTCTGGTTATGAATGCACTGAGTGAATAGAGTAGATATTTAAGTACTGGTAACTCTCCCAAGTTATTTTTCATACAGGAATGAGTGCACATTAGACAAGATAATGTTGAAGAAATCTTCATTGTGAACACCCACTGCTTCACTTCTCCCTAAATTAAGCTGAGGGAGAAGTCAATTCTCCTTATAATTTTATCCTAGGATGAGACCTGTTTAAATGAATAAGATAAAAGAATTCAAATAAATTTGTTCTGGCAGAAGAGTGCTGAGACATTACCTAAATTATCTTTTCTAGCCAGAAAATAGTAAAAATCCAGCTGTAATAGGTGTGTGTACAAAAGGTTAGAGGAAATTATAGCTTTTAACCCAATGCACCAAACTCTTCCCGCTACCAGTACGAAAAAATAACTTTCCAAATATTACTTTTCTTATTTTGAGTGGGAGAGTCTTTTTAGAAGAAAAAAAAACAACTGCATGCAGGAGTAATGTTGCTTTCATTCCACTTCCGAAATCTCTACCAGCAACAACAATGGTAGATCACTGTGAAGAAAGGAACTGTTATTTTATCAGTTTTCATTTCTTAAACACCAACTTCAAATACTAATGTGGCATTATCATTAATTTAACACATTTAAATGCAATGCAACTGAAAATTGCTTTTATAAAACTGTCACCACAATTACAATATGTGCAGTAAGATGTGCATACATGTAATGTCACTTTAACTGCAATTGTTCACTTTAAGATGTCATTGGAAATTGATTGCAGCTGTTGTAAATAAATAAATGCATATGCTTAATATTGATTTAATGTCATTTTTGTGCAACTATTATGTGCACAGACGGCATATTTACAAATGGGAGAACAAATTGTTACAGTTTTAAGAAAAACAGCAGAATTAATGTAATCAAATATTTACAATAAAAATCTGAAGTTATCATAAGTAATCAATTACAATTTTAAGGCATTGTAATTTAATCAATTACATTCAAAGTAATCATGCCAAGGTCAAGTGCACAAGGTCCTTAACTCTAGCTTGACTTTTTTTTAATTATCTCCCTTTATTGATATTGTCTGGGCCATACGTAGCTTCTTAGTATTTTACTTGATATTGCAATCATACTGTGATATTTTGCAAAACAAAAAAAGTCAGAAAAACAATCAAAAACTCTTGTATAAATTTAAATAGACTGAGTGTACTCTAAATATGTGCCAAACCCCCTTGCAGCATTTCAAGGTACAGATACAAAACTTAAATGAGCGAAATCAACTTGTTACCAGAATTATTTTGGTGATCTTTGATGATTTTTAACTGAACTTTACCCTGTTTTAAATATTTGAAATCATTGCCTAGAAAAATATTGCGATAACCATCCGTTATAATGTAATAAATAACCAACCCCTACAGTATACATTGTGTGTTTGATGGCAAATGTGCTTCACTAACCAGTGTTTTGTTTCAGATGTTGGTTGTAATCTAACTGAATGTTTTTCTTCTATTGTTGTAGAAATACGGTGACCGAGATCGGTACAGGGATGATGATCATGACAGAGACCGGTACAGGAACAAAAGGAAAAGACACGATAGCGATCAGGGCGAAGAATCAGAGAAGTTCAGGAAACTATTCATCGGGGGTCTCAGTTACGACACCACAGACGAAGAATTAAAGGCGTATTTTGACAAATGGGGGGAAGTGGTAGATTGTATTGTGATGAAGGAAGCTGGCTCCCAAAGGTACAGTGTTCAAGTACAGTTAAACCCTCGTGAATGATGACATAAAGTCAAGTCCCCGATGTAATAAGCTACTACGATAGTTGCTGTCCAAACAGTGTTACTTTACATTATAAAAAAGTGACCATACTCACAGCAGTCTAATTAATTAAGTAGTTCTAGAAAAACCTATCAATGTATTAATTATGAAATAATTTATTAATAACTATGCATTCATTTATCAGTAGTCTTTGTTTTGTAGAAATTTACTTTTAAAGGTTTAAGAATTTCTTTGAGTTACCAAAGCTCTGTTTCTAGGTCTCGAGGGTTTGGGTTTGTGACATACAGCGAGTCAAAAATGCTGGAAGACTGTCAAGCATGTCGACCACACGTCATAAACGGAAGACAGGTGGATACAAAAAGAGCAATGCCCCGCACAGTATGTATGTTTTAAACAAAGTGGTCATTCTATCGCTAACAAACCCTTTCTTAAGTGTTTTTCTACATTTTAATCCAATGAAAATGCTTGAAAATTCAAATGTTTGATATTTTTGCTGTCAATTTAAAAGACTGAAGTCTACAGAGGAAAATTAACATTAAAGACTGAAATTGAGAAAGTTTAGTGAAATTACAAGACTGATATAGAGAGAAAGCTTTAAAATAGAGAAAGTTTTGCAACATGATAGACTGAAATAGAGAAACTTTAGCAAAATTACAAGACTGATATAGAGAGAAAGCTTTAAAATAGAGAAAGTTTAGCAACATGATACACTGAAATAGAGAAACTTTAGCAAAATTTCAAGACTGATATAGAGAGAAAGTTTAGCAACATGATAGACTGAAATAGAGAAAGTTTAGCAAAATTACAAGACTCATATAGAGAAAAAGCTTCAAAATAGAGAAACTTTATCAACATGATAGACTGAAATAGAGAAACTTTAGCAAAATTACAAGACTGAAATAGAGAGAAAGCTTTAAAATAGAGAAAGTTTAGCGACATGAGAGACTGATATAGAGAAAGTGTAGAGACATTAAAATCCCATCTTTTTAGTTTCTATATCCTTTCATTTACTTTTTGAACCAAATAAACATTCATGAATACTTTTCTATCTTAAAGATAACATTATTAATCATTTCTGCATCATTTACACATAAAAATTAAATTTTTAATTATTATGAACCAATTCACTTTTACATTTACAAATTTACAAAGAAAAATTTGCTTTTATGATTATCAAACCGTTTCACAGGAGTCAAATTTCGGGTCCACGTAAACAAGTACTTCAATAGAGAATTAAAAGTTTATTTGAAATTTATGGAAACTATTAAAATGCTGCCTTCACAAAACACAGTAAGAAGTCATTTTAAATGCATGAAAAATGTTGATTTAACAAAAATGGATTTAATAACCGAGTGGCACCACAAACATGATTCTGACACTGATTGATTAATTTTGATATTAAGTCATTATGAAGTATTAACAGAATTGAATAAAAGTTAAATTTCTCAAAAGATAAACATCGGTAAAATTTAAATAGGTAAATAAAAGTGAATACATTTATAATAGAGGTCATTTGAGGTCTATAGAAAGAGATTGGATTACAAAAAATACGAATGTACTATAGCGAAGATGTGAAAAGTAGTCAAAAAATTGGTCAGTGCACATTTAAGTATGTTGGAACTGTCACAGAAACGTGTTGCTCTAAAGTTCTTAATGTCAAAGGTCTTTGTGACAACAAAGGGAGGTAATGCAATACCGTATGCGAAAAGTGTGCTTTTTTACCCTACAGTTGTCTGAACCTTTTTACAAAGCACTAAGAAAATCAGCAGAGAGGTAGACATTACATGGTTCGCACAGGCCTTGAAAAGTACTTGAATTTGATGCCAAGTGCTTGAAAAGTACTTGAATTCTGTGCTGGGAAAAAGTCCTTGAAAAGTACTTGAATTTGAAAATGAAACTAGTGAATTTCTTTAAAAGACATTGAATTTGTATGTTCCGCGTATAAAACGTCCAAAATAATTGTATCACGCCTTAAAATGATGAGAAAACAGTCGATCCGTATAATTCCTGCTCACGTGTGATGTATCAGCTACGTACCGGATTCGGGAATTTAGACACGCTTGCTCCCGGAGTGACTTCCCTTTACCAAAAGTCATGGTCGCGGAAAATTTGTGAAAATGCATTTTCTCATCGACATTGCTCACGAATGATAGTTATAAAGCATGGATAAAGGGATTTAAGGGGAACAAACACAAGTTTACCTGCGTTGTGTTGGATAAACTTATAGACAGCGCATTATGGGCGAAAATGCGATGAAGAGTCATTAACGAGAAAAAAGCAATCATTAACATGATAAACAAAATCGGACAAATAAACGTTCCAATGAGTCAATACAGTCGTTCCTCATGACAAAAAATCAAGATTTGAATAACAAGTAAATATTGCGATTATCAAGACAACATGTATTTTGCTTGATATTAATTTGAATAACCAAGATACATATTACCTTGTCTTCCAAATATGATTTAAGGCGACATTTGACTATGTATCCCGACATGAAGTCGGATTTATCGCATCATTTTAGTCCTTGAAAATTAGAAACAAGTCCTTGAAAAGTCCTTGAAAAGTACTTGAATTTTGTCTCGGAACTTCTGTATGAACCATGCATTAGGCAGGCCTTTTTGTATTTATACATTCATTGCTTGGTCCAGTGTAATTCAGTAAAATTTGAAATACTATTCAAAGGTAAAGGTCAAATGATTTTTAATGTTTTTGACTTGTTCAACAAACATGGCTTAGTAAAAGCTAACTATGTATAAATGCATCCATTAATTTTCAGAGAATTTTAACCCAGTAAACATTTGGCAAATGACACCTTCTTTCAAAAAAACATATATTTCTTCCATCAGAAAACATTCATTAATCATAAATAGTGGTGACCTCAAACCATTGTATCATTGTCAGAAGACTTGTAAAATTGCCTCCCTGTACATTTTTTTGTGTCAAGGATGTGATGTTTTTGTGTCAAGGATGTGATGTCTTTGGTTGTCAAGGATGTTGTGTTTTTGTGTCAAGGATATGTGTTTTTGTGTCAAGGATGTGCTGTCTTTGTGTTGTCAAGGATGTGTAATGTTTTTGTGTCAAGGATATGATAAAGAACGCATAACCTTCCAACAAAAGTAATGGGTCCTGTTCACTCACTGTTTTATAATCTTTGCATCCTTTAACAAAAAGTTTGCATCAAAATAAGTATAGCTGAAAGTTTCTGAGAACTTGTCTATAGTTCAAGTTTGCGGTACTGATATATATTTTCATACAACATACATAAGGAATTGTTTTTGATTTCAGTTAAACAGAGATGGCAGTTTGTTAAAAGTTAGTGGCTTTGATTATGTCCATTTCCAATATCTGATCTAACAAAAATAATTTTCAATATGAGTCTATTGCAGCTTTGAAAACAGAGTTTAATTTATATACAAAAATGTAAATAAAAATCATTTTAGGACTACAAATGCCAATTTCTGTCAGCCTGTGGTCTTTTGTACTTTAATAAAGTTGTGACCTGGTATCATTTTGTGATTAAATATGCATTTTCATGAATTTTGTTGCTAGAACTAGATTATCCATATGACCAAAGCCCCCAGAAGAGGTTACTTAATTTAAGTTTTGGGGATCCTTCAATATACAGGAAATTGCACAGTTTTAGAGACATGCAAGGTATATTGCATCAATACTTGGGTGCTCAGTTTATGATCTCTGCAGAAAATAAACATTGGTTATGATAGTGTAGGAGCAGGGGATCGAACCTTCAACCTTTGGCTGTCAAGTCAGACCTATTTATAATTCCCTGTTACCTATAGATCATATGTCTGCATGTGTATGCAAATGTCATGTGTAATGCATCTTTAATCTTGGCTTAACCAGAGTTGTCACTCGTTTTTTTTTATATATAGTCTGGAAGCACTGTAAATGACTCGGCGAAAGAATCTGTGTACAAGTTGTTTGTCGGAGGTATTAGAGACATAACGACGACAGACTCGTTACGCGAAGAATTCTCGCAGTTTGGAACGGTGAAGCATGTGGAGCTGATGATGGACAAAGTAACAGGACGTCATCGTGGGTTTGCGTTTGTAACTTACGAGGACTTTGATTCTGTTGATAAAGCTGTCAGTAAGTGTACATGTTATAGTCCGTACTCTTGTTTCGTGAGATTTTTTCGTTTTCCCTCTACCATGTGTTACAAATTGCACTGAATCTAAGAATCCAGAAAGGCTATTTATTAGTTTACCCTGTTCTTAAATTTGAATTTGCTTGATTGCATTACAAGATTTCAACTGAGTCAACTGGCTGTCATGTGGCATTAAGTGTGCTGTCCAAGGGTGTACTTACTGTGGCTTGACCAGGGATTAAACATATGTTATTTGGTTTACTAAGCCAATACCATGACCACTAAAGTCGACCATGAGTACACTTTGGGGGAAACTTTACATACACAATGTATAGTTAAAAATAAATTATGATACTGTAGAAGTAAATTTGCCAGTTGTTTATTTCGTAATTAACCTATTTATTTGTAAGTTTTAGAAATCTCAAGTGTGCACAATATTATATATAATCACTGTTTGTTTGCTATTTTAGGGAGTCTGATGAATTTGCAAAAATTAGAGAAAATAAAACATAGCAATACATGTACAGTTGCTATGTATTGTTATGTTTACATTGTAAACAATTGTTGCAGTATTTTATGACCAGATTTGCGTATAACAGTATAAAAAGTATTGCCATCTTGCAGTAAAGAAACACTTGGAAATAGATGGCAAAGTGGTGGAAGTAAAAAAGGCGGAGTCTATTTCAAGCAGAAAAAGTAAGCAAATTAAAACAAAGAACTTTCGAAATTGTACAATTTGTAAGTTTAAACCCAGAGATCGTCAAATAATTCACTTGTTAAAGATATCTGCGTTTGCATGGAAGGCAAATTGTCTTCACTAGAGATTTGTAATAGCCCTCTTTTTTATTGGAAGCCGAAGACACAGAAAAAAAAAATCACAATGAACATCTGTGCTGGATCTCTTAGTGGGGCTATCGTTCTTTTGTCAAATGTGCTACAATTGTAGCAAATGAATGTGTGTGTTTCTTACAAAAAGTATACAGGTTTTGGCAGTACTTACGCGATTTTTTAGTAGCTCTTTGTACTATGTTATGATTTGTTTAAGGTTTAAATCAACACACAGAGCACAGAATTCCACCTTTAAATGACCTTAACTATTTTTTTAACTAAATGAGTAAAATATTATAAATTGGCTTTCCTCCGATGTTTTAATTTTAATTCATTAAAAATTGCTGTATAATTTATTGACAATTTTCAATATTTCATTTACAGATAAAAGCGGTCAAATGAACATGGGAATGAATAAAGGTAGGTAATTAAATATATACTAAACAAAAGTTTGATGGCATTTTTAGCTATCTGTGCACGAAGGCTATCATGTCTTGCATATATGAAGTCTTTGGGTAGACACTTCCATTACATGAATTTCAAAATGATTGTGTGGTACAAATCTTTTGGCTGAGAATTTTAATTTAACATTTGAACCTCTGTAGACTCAACATGGGTTATTGCCTTGATGCGCTTCCTAAGAAACCCACTCTTAAAATTCTCTTCTGTATGAAATTTATATCACTTGATCATTTTGAAATTCATGTACAATGTATCATTAGTTTTATTTATGATTTAAATATTGGATTATATAGGAGAAATGCCTATGGATTTATAGTAATATATTGGAATACATGAAGTTAACTGTTATTATTAGGAGATACATGTAGAAGAGACTTGAGGGAAATTTGTTCTATTCTTTAAATTATTTCTTTTTTATAGGCAATATGGGAAATAGATCTGGAATGGGAATGAATAATAACAACGGCAGCAATATGGGTTATGGGATGAATAATATGGGAGGAAACATGGGGGGAATGGGTGGTGGAAACATGGGAAACTCGGGAATGGGAGGTAATATGGGCAACATGGGAAATATGGGAATGGGTGGTAACATGGGAAATATGGGAATGGGTGGCAATATGGGTATGGGCATGGGAATGCCAAATTATGGTATGGGCATGGGAAATATGGGTATGGGCATGGGAAACATGGGTATGGGAATGGGAGGTATGGGAATGGGTGGTAATATGGGAAACAGCAACATGCAAGGTAATGCAGGAGGTTCTCAACAAACAAGTAATTCTGCAGATGGGAAAGACAAGTCTGTATCTACATACAGTGGTCAGTCAGGTCAGTCCAACAACCAGCAGGGTCAAGGTCAAATGGGTCAAGGTCAGAATCCTATGATGGGAAATATGGGGATGATGGGATATCCTATGGGGATGATGGGAATGATGAATCCAATGATGGCGAACCAGATGGCTATGATGGGTATGGGTGGTTACGGATATGGGAATATGATGGGAAATATGGGTAACCAGATGCAAGGACAGATGGGAAGTCAGGGCATGCAAGGTCAAGGAAGTGGTCAGATGGGACAGATGCAAGGTCAGATGGGAAATCAGATGCAAGGACAGATGGGTGCTATAGCTGGTGGTTATGGGACACAAGGCAACACAGGCAGTGATGGGAGATCTAATACAGGATATGGCATGTCCCAGTCTGGATATGGTGCTCAGTCTGGTAAGGGATCATCTTGTTGTGTTACTTGTTTGTAGATGTATGCACTGCATGTTGATAGTGCTGTGAAAATCTAGACAACTAGAAACTTACTGTGTATGAATTTAGGGGTCCTAAATTCCTTCCTCTTTCACCCATTTTGGACAAAAATAACCCACAAATCTGCTGAAAGTCAAAATATGTGAACCACACCAAAACATGGTTTGTTCTAATAATTTAGGCATACAAATACAGTTTTGACACCAGTGTACTTGTTTTGTAGATCAAAGCTGGACAGGTATGGGTGATTATGGTGGGAGTGGAGCAATAAAAGCAGAAAGTAAGTGTTGAAGAAAAAATTTGGATTAACATGTTTACTGCCCGGACACTTTAAAAACTCATTGGAATGAGTCTGTTTAGTTTTTGGAACTTTCTTCTTAGCCGACTTCAGCACAAAATAGGCTTTAGAAACTGAGATTTTATATGCAGGTGTTAAGAACATTGTAAATCTCGGATTATTTATGCAAGATCATGATTTATGTAGGCTTCATTAAAGCAAAAATTGTTTCGTTCAATGTATTATCAGAATTCAGTCAAAAAGTCTCCAGATCCACACAGATACATGTACTTTTCAACTTAAATACTATGTTGGTTGCTCCAGGGCCACCATGGTCCTCTTGCTTGTCAATATATCGCTAGGGGTTTTCATTTTCAGTACAGGGTTCTCATAAGACCTCAATAAATCGAGGTTCAACTGAACAGATTATTATCCTAAAATTGTTGAATTGTATTTTCCTTTTTTGTCGTTTTTTAATGTTACAGTAGATGAGCTGTTTCAGGGTAGATGTAGGGACCTGTAGCGGCATCAGCTTTCTGGTAAAAGGATGGCAGAAGGCCGCTATGGGATAACCAGTAGTGTAGGCTAGCAGAGACATCGGGCAGTGATAGAGGAGGAAGGAGAATTTTTACAGCAGGAAAAATTGAGAACAGGTTTTCTTCTGTAGTTTAGGAAATATTTTTGTGTTGCCATTATTTTACCGGCAATGAGGCATTATGCAGTAGTCAGAATTGACAGATGGAATCTGCAGTATTATCTAAATTCCTTTGAAATCTGATGAAAATTTATGAATGAAGTAAACACGTCTGTAATAGTTTTGCATACATTATACCAAAAATTGTTTATAATAGTACATTTGTAAAAGATTTTAAGTAAGTGAAACTTAACAGGAGTAATCAATACCAAACCTTTTTGTGGATAGCGTTGGCATGATGCACTAGGATTATTTTTAGTTATGGCCCTTTAATTTTTTCAGCAAATTTTGTATGCTCCATTTCCTATCAGCCATAGTCCGGAAATCAATAGAACTTCACAGGAGTGATCGATACCAAGCTAATTTGTGCATTTAATTGGGATACTGCTCTCATATAAATTTTCATTGAGTTACAGCCCTTTGATTGTTTTCTCCAAATGGTCAAATGAGGTTGGCAGTAAAAAGTGAAGGTTGGTCGGGACACTAGAAACACACATATTGAAGTCCTAAAAGATATCAAGACTGTTCCATTCAAATAATATCCTTCTTTATTTTCAGATAGCCAGAGTCAGAGATGAAGATAATGAACGTAAGTCCCATAAATACAAAATTTGTAATGTAGTTCGAGAATATCAAAATTTTGAAGAAGAAAAAGTTTATTGTGAGAGTAGTAAAACATCAGTGTACTTGTATTTATTGATGGATGTGTGAAGTAGATGTAAAAGGTGAATATAGCAGTATGACAGAGTATGCAGTTGTCTTAAAGTAAAAAAAATTTCTGTAAAGGTGTTCGAAATGAGTTGGCGTCACTTTTTGGGGCTGACATTTTATTATGATTGCAGGAACTCAAAACTGTACCTTCTTAAATGTAGACAATTTTAGGCCAAGGCTCCATAAAATGACAAGACTTAGAATCAGGAAAGAGAAATTAGGTTTTCTTTTATAAGGAAGGACGATGTTAGCCATTTTATATAGGAACAAATATATAACGTCTTGATAAGGCTAGACCTGCTTTCATTCTATAAGCTCATTACGCTATAAGGTGTTTTAAAGACATTTGTAGTTGAGGTAAAAGCGTCCAGCACTCGTGATAAGTTAAGTATGCAATTGTGTATGATTGGAATGTTCAGCTAAAGGTTTTAATCCATGTTAGAGCACATAATATGATAATGATAATTTTTGTTTACCAGATTCATAATGTGGGGACAAAACATTACAACTGTTGCTGCATTTTCATTCCATATGATTAATGACTAAATGACAGGGAACCAACCATTTTGACTTAAATAAATAAATGAAAATTAGCCTCATGAGCCACGGGATTGAACTAAATAACTATGCAAAGATCGTCATGTTTTACTGTTGGTAATGTGTAAGAAAGGGAGCTCTTTATCATTATAAGATTATTTATAGTTCCGGTTGACTGTGAAATTATAAAAATCTACTGCCCGAGTTTACTTAGAAAAGTACACCAAGTGAAGTGAATGCAGGAAACCATATGACAATACAAAAAACATTTAACTACATCATGTGTTCTATGCTATCTGCAATTTCGACATTGTGTTTGAACAAACTCAACAAAAATAGAGTTTTAAACATAAGATAAACAGAAAAATTGTTAGTATTGATATAATATGTTAATTCCACTCATGAACATCAAAAGTAGTTAGAACTTAGATGTATTTTCCTTTGTGAAAATATCACTTTTGGTGCCCACTTGGTGAAATTATAACATGATATTACACGGAAACCAGCAGTTATCCTCTACATAGTATAAATTTACGTTCAGAGTGCCTAGCTTGCTGAGAGTAACAAAATCATAAATAGTGTTATGTTAGGTACTGTGATATACTGTAGACATGTTATTTTACTCTTTGTATATTGTAGCTTTAACTAAACTGAACTTTATTTTATGTAGGCATCCAGTGGTGTAGTTGACTTACGATGGTGTAGTTTGACTTGCGATGGTTAATTGATTACGATGGTAGCTAAAACATTCAGTACAACTTAGTGTTTAATGTATATATGAACTTAACCAAGCTACGGAGAAGATGTAGTAACTAGGGGTACTTGACAACCGTGTATAGAAGAATTCAGTGGTAATTGCAAGGTGTACGATTTGGAAGGAGCCCGGTAGTGTATGGATAGTGTTTGTAAATAGAGGAAATACGGCATCTAAATTTTACATACAGGAAACAGTAGTAGATTCTAGTAATTTATCTAGTTAAATCATGTACTAGTTTTAAATTTCATCCAGCGGGTTTATCACATGTATTTTATTTTTATTGTTAGTACATGTACATGTATGTATAAACACATGGATCTGGTAAATTTTTCTCTAACAATGGTATAATTGAGGTTTTAGCAAGGTAGTTTTCAAACTGTAGAAAACTTACTTTTCTAGTCAACGCTAATCATTGTTACTCTTGTTGATGTCATCACCATCTTTCATCAAAACCTACAAACTTGAGCAATCAAAACTTAGCTGATTAGATATGACACATAGTTTAAATTGAGCGATTTTAAATTACATGTAAGCCTTAATCATTCATTTTTTTCTCACGGTCATCTTTAACAAAGCAGCATGTTTTAATATTCTAACAAACACACAGAAATAGAACTCTTTTTAATACTGTTTTTGTTACTGGTTCCAAATTTTTTATTGCTGCAGCCATAATTTTGTAATCATCTTTTTAAAAAACAGGTTTAATAAGCCGAGTTCATACTTAATTTTATAGAAAATTTTAGGTTGAATGCTCGAGGGCTTATTTTCATTTATATCTCTGTTTGGACCATTAGTTCAGAATGATAGAATTTTACACTTCTCAATTTTTGTATTTACTCTTAACAGGTATTTTAGTTCCATATATTGCATACATAATCATTGTGAAAAGATTTTCATAAATATTATTATTAATATTATCATAGGTGTAGAGTATGTTGAGGGAAATAATTGGTTTACGTGTTTGAATAATGTCATAGATCTTTGTTAAACATTCGACCATCATCTTAATGCATTTTGTATTTGTGTTTTTCGGAGGTCATATCTTTTGAAGATAAGTATGTTCACGTTAGAAGCTTTTTAAGTGTTCTCTTCTGTCAGATTCGTGCTTGTATATCTGCTTTTGTTAAAGTTACTTAAACCTGGCAAAGAAATGAATTGTGCTGTAATGTATTTAAGATACATTTGTGTATATATATACAGCAGTAGTTAAAGTAAGCACTGACTGAGTGGAGTTGTTTACCCTCGGTGCTTGGCTGTTGCCATATGGCTGAGCGTAAAAAAGTAAGCATTTGCATAGCTTCAGTTTTATTTGGGACATTTAGCATTTGGATGACTTCAGTTTGTATCGTGTCTTTTAAGTACAGTGTATTTGATTTGTAATATTGTTTTTGTAATAAAAAAAGGTAGATAAAAATGTAGTAAAAGAGCTATTGATTGCTCCCTTGGGTAGTGAGGATTCCCCATGCAGAATTTTAATATCAATTGAATAGTCATATTATACAAAACTGTGCAACGTAAAAATAGTCATAAAAATAAAATTTGTTGTTCTTTTAACATGTTGAAGGGAAATGAACGTAGGTAGACATAAAAACATTTTATTTTTTCGAATTACTTCATTGAAGAAGTGTTCTGCATTCTGAAAAGTGGTTGATTCAGCTTGTGTCTACTGGAAAGAAACCAGGAAAGGGAGATAAATATAATATGTAGGGTTACCAGAACTGCTGCAAAAATTTATTAATTTGTGTTGGCTACATGAAAAATGAAGTAGTTAAAACTAGCAAAATGATCTATCTTGTTTGTTAAAAGGTGTGTAGACCTACTGAATGTATGGTAGTTAATTTTTCAGACCTGTCAAAGATGTAGTTCTTTTTTGGACATGTAACAGTAGCTTAGATTTATGCACTGTAATGAGATGTGTTTTGTAAACTATAAATAATGTCTTGTGAAGATATATTTTGTTGTTTTTAATCAGTTCATGTTGTGTATTGTTGTCCAAGTACCATTATTACATTATTACTGGGTGGTTTGGAAAGCAACTGTAGAGACTTGAGAACCTAGGCTTCAGAAATACCAGGACTTGTATTCGTTCAGCCTACTAAGTTGAGTTAATTTAAATGCTATATGAATAGAGTATGCTACACATGTGTATGAAGGCTCCTCTGTAGCTGTAGTAAACCAAAGTTTGTTTCTCAAAAAGATGCTGCAATTGGACTTGGGAGTATGCTAGAGACCATTTTGTGTCACTCCTATAAAAGCTGTAATCCTCAAACTTTTGTAAAAGAACGAAGGGTCTGTTCGGAATTGCCAAACGCATGAAAGGGGGTATTACTTATATGAATGTACATACATGTAGTTTGAAATAGACAAGGAGTATCTGTTACTAGACAGTATTTAAAAAAAACCCAGATAGTTTTGAAATAAGGAGACTGATACTAACAGATTTTTAAAAAAATGTTAGATAGTAGTGAAATACTGTGTTTGATCGCTAACCTCTGCCATTCCAGCTTTAAACAAGGTAAATATATTTAGTTTTAGTAACAGTTTCTTAGATTAGTTAATTTGTAATAATGGTAGAATATTTGAATTAGTGTATAAATGGATCGCTTTTTACTTAGGTTAACAAATCAGAAATACTTTAATTAAGTTTTGATGGTAGTTAAGTGCCGGTTATTTAATGTATGGTAAGCTAGGCAAGTTGTGTTTTGTAACATGCTTATATTATATAGGACAAAGACTGTAAGCTAGATTTTTCTGTCTTTATGTTAGTTATTTGGAATGCAATTATAAGGGGGGAGAGGGGGTGTATGATTTCAGTGCTGTTGACCTTTTGTTTCAGTCTAGTTTTAAATTCATACAAGTTTTGAAAAGGAATGATGGTGTATTTTAAATTTCTTTAGGAAAATTCCAAGAATTGTTAAATTTATATCAAAAGAAAAGATTTAAAGTAATAAGTACTTCAGATAGTGTAAGGACTGATTTTCAGTTAATTTGCATCACTTTGAATACTTCAGCACATTAGAAAACTGGAATATGGAAGGAAATGTTTCTGCCAAAAGGAACAGAACGTCGCATATCCTGAATGGGACAGCAGAGCGATTTTAGAGGTTAGCTTTTTAATATAAATTTAAAAAATCTGCAGTGGTTATGATAATAATTATAAGGTAGTTCTTTAATTCCTAACTGACTAAAAAAGAATTTTACTTGTCAACAATTTATGACCACAGCTTACAGTTATGGTAGCCAGGGTCTATACTTCATAAACGTATTTTTTTCAATCAAAGCATTTGGTATTTTGTTCCCTATTAAATTTTGAGGGAAACATGTCGAGAATTTTGAAAACTTAATTTGTTGAGACAACATGACCTCTTGTATGGTTAAGGGGTTTGTTGAATAGCCGTAGTACACATGAAAAGTATTTAATTAATTTTAAGACAGATGTCAAGAAAAAGACTTTCATAAAAACATGAGCTAAGCTTTAATTTTATAGGTATACATAGGCTCTGTGGTTTTTTCATGTGATTGCTGTCTGTCTGTCGTGTTTGTGATCGTACTAAATCTTCTGTAAAACAGTGTTGATAAAATGTTTTCATTGAAAAAGAGGACTAAAGAGTTAATAAAAATCATATTTTCCACAGCAAATTCAATACACAAACTGGCTGTTTTGGAAGTCCACCTCTAGGATATTATATACATGAGCAGTGCTGCAGTGAGATTGGCAGACAGACAGACAGATGCTGGTGTACTTGATGCTCTCGAGAAGAGGAATGTAGCAACAGTGGTCAAAGGTCTACATGAACTCGAGTTCCATAGTAAAGAAGTAGTAACTCTGTAAGGCCTGTAGGAATTTATGTTTCATAGTATAGAAGTACTTGTTCCCTAATGCTCGAAAATGCAAGCAGTTGAAAATCAGTTCAAAGAAAACTTTGAATTTTTATTTTGAAATGACCAAGAAAATTCTGATTTGTCTGTATGGTGATTAGGCAGAATTTATTACTTACTTGTATAATAACAAATTAACCTGCATGATGACAAATTTATTTTTGATAGAAATACTGCTGGTGCTACTGTCATATGGGTTATAGGTAATCAAGTGCCCTATCATCAGACATTGTAAGTGTGAATTAACTTTACATACATAATATTCAGTATATATTTATTTTTCAGTTATACAAGATCTGAAAATGTACGCTGCTCACAAAAAGTACAGGAGACAAAAAGGTTGAGATGGAAGAAAAAATTGTTCAAACAGAAAAGAAGACTTCTGTCTCCCCAACCCTGATGTTAATTTAAGACATTTAGCTTATAGTTCAAGTAAAATCAAAAGGAGGACTTGAATAATTGAAGTACAAATCAATACTAATGAGTTTAGCAAGTTGGATAACAAGTGAACAGACAGAAATACAAACACTAAATTACATTGTACAATAAATTCTTTACACATACAATTAGAACAGTGGAAATATGTGAAGCACAAGTTTCTGTGAAATTTCTATGATTTCTACTCTATCTTGAGTATTGTATTTAGATATTTTACTTGTACATTTATTGTTACTGGAATAAATTATGTTTAAACTCACCTGATATGTGAATAAATTATGTTTCAACTCTCGTGCAGAACTAAGAGACTTTAAAAATGCAACACTCGAACTTTGGAAAATAAGCTAGGTTTTTGTTTAACAGTTTGAACGAAATTGGACAGCATTTAATTACATAATATGTTGATGTGTTACTGTATTAAGGTTTGGAAAAGCTCAGTGTTGTTTCTCTTGGGTTATTGATGGACTTTAATTCATTTTCATGTATACAAATCGACCGGTTAAAGTTTGAGTGCTTCAACATATGACTATTTTAAGAATTTATATGACCTTGTTTTCAGGATTACACCGGGTTTCTATAATATAAAAAAGGTGTTCTTGTACAGTACACATAGATCTCCAAATTAGGGCTGCAGTATTCTTTACCAATAGAACTATGAATTTAGTCTCAAATCTACCTGACTTTTACTTTTGAAGACCCAGGCAGCATTATTTTAGAGCTTACCATTTTTGATGAAGTCCAGGTCCACCACCCTGCTATTCAAGGTGACCTGCAGGAGAGGATAAAAAATGTACAACTTCATATGCTGGTCAACATTATTGTAAATTTCATAAGCCTGATTTCAATATTTTTTATGTATTTATCTACATAAAATTTAGATATTAATTAGAGGTGACAGTTGTGCACAATAACCAGTCGGTTAAGAGCCAGTAGAAAGAAAATGTACAATTTTACATGATGAAATGCTTTCCTGTAAAGCTTTCTTTACATGCATCTAGTTGGAATGTACATCTTATTATTTGGTATATCACCAACTTTCAGATCGACATGCAAAAAAGCCTCAAGGTTTTACCACAATTTCCCTTTGAAATAAAAATGGAAAAGGGATAAAAAAAATGGTGGTTGATATTAAGGGTAACACTATATCATTTTCAATAACTTTTCAATTTTCTTTGTTACTGTTCAGTCTATATATTAGCTTTAAATTACTTTATTGCCTACAACACTCATGTGATGATTCATTTTATTGTGTGTGTGACTTTTCTTCACCCTTGTTGATCAGTTTCAGTTTGTTGCTATTGTTATCTGTTATGTCAAGTATATTGTGAGGTAAGGCTATTGATTGCAGGGCTACGTGCTTTTGTACATGCAGCTAACATTATATCTTGATACAAGTAGGTTCAGTCTGTGTAGCCTTGACTTTGTCGTTGAAAGTAATGGTACTCCGGTGAGTATTAGTTGGACACTGTGGCACACTTGGTTTGAATTTCAGACTTGTTTGTGTTTAGAAATTCTTTCTACAGATGTCATAGAATAAATTTTGTGAAAAAAATTTATTGGTTTTTGATGGGTATGAAAAACAATCCCCCCCCCCCCCACACACACACGAAAAAAAGGCCCAGACTAAGTGGTCCAAGACTCCTATCAATCCACATGGAGTACACAAATTACTTTAAATGGCCGTGCCTAACCTTATACCTGAAAAAAGAAGTATTTCTGTCTACAAGGATCAACATCCATATTACCTCCATCTTACCCTGCTTGGGGACAAGTGATTATACCTTTTCACCAGTGCAGTCTGATCATGATCTACACTGTTAGATTTTTCAGTGAGCACACCTTTAAACAATTACTGTAACTGATCAAATTAAAACATTGACGAGTCCATTCTAGAAATTTATAATGATGCGGTTTAACAAATTCTTATCCGTGCTTGGCAAGAACTAGAGCAAGATGATTTTATGCTCGATTTCCAAAAAATGTTTCAACATTTTACAAGAAATAAAGTTTGGAAGGAAACATGACTTTTGCGACGGACGATTTTAAAGTTGAGAAAAAACGAAAGTTCACCTGCTTGCGAGGTCTATGTTTTAGCCGAATATCGAAACTCAGTGGATTCGCTATAATGGTCATTTGATGCAGTAACTTCATCCAGGTACGGGAGCAACCATCCTGTACGATTCGAAGGTGAGCTGAATGGTTATCGTCGAGGCCAATTTCCAGGGGTATATGTGAAGCCTAGTGGTAAAACAAAACAAAATAATCGGAAACTGTTAGTTTTACTTTTTCTAACTCTCGTTCCTTTTGAAACCTTATTCACAATGTGTCCAAAGATAAGACGTACCTTATGACCTAGAAATGAAAACGGACTGGACCTTAAAATATGGCTGGAGACAAATGATTTATAAGCCTTACTAAGAATGATCTTTCAGGAATCGTCTGCTGCTGCAGTGGGATCCGCTGCAATCAAAGAAAAAACTGTCCTCTGTGACCTCTGTAAACCATACATGATTGTCCATTGAGAGTGTCGACTGCCGAGTCCACCGAATTTGATGACAAACAAATGTCCTTTTATTTTTAATGGCCGCATTTAAACAGCCCCGGGACATGTTACATAAAGTATAATGTATGACCTAATTTCCCACATTAAGTAAGTTATTTTAGCTGTATGAATCTAAAATTCCATCGAGTCAATTACGAGTTTCCGGCACCTGCCGGATCGTCTACTCTATACAAAATATAGAGGATCAGAGAGGTGCACAATACTCGTCCATTCATTGACAAAATTTCAGATGCCTGTGTTTCAGCCAAGATATTTTATAGAAAAGATTAAGAATAAATCTGCATTGTATCTATGGAAGAATGACCTTTAGATGTGGACAGTACCTTAACTGTCGCCGCAATTTAGTCATTCAATATATAATATTAAATGTTTATACCTAACAATGATCCGCAAAATCGCTGACAAATCCGCCATTAAGGATCAAGTACATGTAAAAATCAAATTCCATATACCATACTACCAAATTGTTTGTTTGTTTGTAATTGTGCTTATTGGGTCCACCACCTTCTAAAGAGGCTATAATCGGTGCGTCCCTTACCAAATTGTTCAAATCTTGATCCCTCTATCAAAATTAACCCAATCCTTTGCCTCTCGTGTGATCCGGAACTATACAGCCAACTCAAAAGATACCACCCCATAGATGTTACAATATTTCGTCTGTACAAGGTCTTTCAAATAGTACTATTTGAAAAAACCTTGGTCTGTATTAACTACAGCGGGTACAGATCAACTGCAGCAAGACTAGAAGAAAACAGGTATTCCTTAAAAGTACGGAAAAGTTCAAAATGTACTGCAATGACCATGCATTTATGAGCACCTATAAAAGCACTCGTGAGTTAATTGAATAATCAAACTATTTTGAAAGTATTACAACGTTATCACCTTTTCAACAACATTTGAAGTCTTTGATTAAAGGATCAATTACACCGAGCATCATTTACAACCTATAATTTAGACACACCTTTGGTTTAATACTAGAGACATCATTCGGTCATTAACTTGATTACCGGCGTTATTCTTTTGAAGTACATTATAACGATACTTGAGACGGTTTGTTAATTTCTAGAATTCATTACTGTTCAAGGAATTTTGTCATTGTGTGTGCACTGGCAAAGTGTTCTTACTTGAGTTTAATTTATAGTATTATATATTAGATATTATGAAGATGGATGTTGGAAGTTCTTTAGTTGCTATGGTTTTGTGTCTTTCTTTGATAGGACATATTGGAACTTCGGGTATGTTAGAAATTATTGATTCCAGGGCCTCTCCCGGGTTTCAAAAGTCTGCATGGTACCAGTTTTTTTTTTTTATCAAAACAGTAGTTTCTGGGTACCATTCTTTTTACTAGGGCTTCTGTTGCCAGTCAGCAGCCTGTAAAATTTGGCGGACAGCTTGAGAGGCCCTGGATTTTAATATTCTTTCTGTTTCTTTTTCATTTTTTTTTAGCGATATTACTTAATTTATATTTGAGGGACGAAAGGGGCTGGGGGTTAACCCTTGTTATTGCAAAATTTATAAATGGACTTGTCCATCATACAGTATTTAATATAAAACTTTTGTTAAAGTGTTCAAAGTGGTGCCCAGTGCAACTTTATTGATTGAACATCGGCTACCGGCCATGATCTGCAGACCGGCCATGATCTGTACAAATCGCAAAAGCAGAATCTCTGGCAGCCAACAGGGAATGGGATAAACGACTTTCATCTAAAACACTCGAATAAATTTTATCACTGATATGCTTGGAAGCTAAACCACTTTTTGTTTCTAAGTTTGTCGTTTGTGCATCAAGAAAATATCTGCAACCATGCAGTTCGTTCACAACAACGTATTTTTTATTTGTATAGTATGAATATTTTATTAAAACATTTCAATATAGTACTCAATCGGAAGTCCTCGGCAGATTCCGTTACCCTACATTAGATGCGAAGCATTCATTAGATGCGAAGCATTCTGCCGAGGTGTTCCGATTGTATAGTACTATATGCGTTTCAACGCCTAAACAGAATATTGAAGGTTATGTTTTATTAGAGCTATATGCTCACTCGTAGTGCATTTTGACGTTTTATTTCACGTTTTCTCACATGGCCTAGTGCCTCCGCCTCGATAGCGGAAGGTCGAATTTAAATACCAACATGAGTTCGTTCCGATATGGCAGGTTGGTGGGTCGCCAGTCAGTTAAAGAATGGTAAATTGTTAACGTCTAACACCTGACCGGTGTCTGGAATAAAAGAATGGCTAAGATTATAGAAATAAATGTTCTCAGCAAGTGTCTCACAAGAGTAAAAAAATAGCCGACCTGATAAAAAGAGGAGACACGGTATTATATATCAACTTTACAATATTACACACTGTATTAGATCAATTGCGCACATGATATGAAACAGGTAGAGCTAATACAAAGCATAACTGAGCCAATATGAGAAAAGCAGGGCCAATACGAGAAAGCAGGGCCAATATGGAATTCAAGCATTCTGATTGGTTTAAAAGAGAGGGCCAATACGGAGAAGTCACTTCCGTTAGATTTTTTTAAACGACGCCATTTTGTTTCAGTTGATATGCAGACTTTTTTAGACTCCTGCTGATGTCTTATTTTACTAAGTTAAATACAAATACAATGGTTATTGTTACAAGAACATTTATTTCTCACTTACCGGACTGAAAAATCTCCATTTTAGCAGTGATGGAAAATCTTATCTCACATAGGGTTATCGAAAAATGACTGTTAAATTTTAATTTTTGAAATAATCATAGGGTTATGGGTATTCATTTTCTTAGTTAGATCATTTTCTATCCATCTACAGCAGTTTTGAAGTAAAATTTGAGAAAAAGTTGATTTTCATCTTTTCATCCCCATCCTGTACATGCACTTATTTATTCTTTCTTGTGTGAAAATGCAATTTAAACGGTGATAAAAAATAAATCTACCATGTCCATTGAGTTGTGGATAAGGAAATCCCACCCTTGGGTTGAGATACGTAAAAAAAAACTCAGCAGAGCCTTGTTTTTGGGACATATCTCAACCCTCGGGTAGAATTTCCTTATCCACAACTCATAAACATGTTAGATTCATTTTATTCTTGTTTTTTTTAGCCAATATTGTAAAGTTGAATAATAAAATTATCATTAATCAAGTGATTTCATATTGACCTTGTTATTTGTCCTCGGGCAGTCGTATTGGCCCTCGGCCTTCGGCCTTGGGCCAATACAACCACCCTCGGACAAATAAGAAGGTCAATATGATATCACTTGATTAATAACATTATATTATTAGTTAAATGTAGATTAACACTACTTGTTTTTACGTTTTATGTCATACAATTCTTGTATCTGACGTGTAGATGCTACAGAACTGAAGCTTTATCTCGCCTACATCCAAGCTGAGCTTCGGGGCTCTGTCACTATTCCGTTGTCATGGAGACGGACATCATCTGTAACCATGACCATTTCACAAGACATAAGTGGAGCACGAACTGACGTACTTAAAATAAACGGAACAGAGTACGCAGTTATGAATAACTGGAGAACCAAGGCCAGTGTTGAAATTTCAAATGGTACAGCCATATCCTGGGCGAATGTGACACTGGTGAACGTAGCTTTGGAAGATGAGGGTCTCTATACCATCAAGGTCAGGGACTTAGGCCAAGACCAGGAGACTCTATTCAACACAGGTCGCATTCAGATCGACACCTATGGTTGGTAGCATTATTTCATGTCTTCATTGTTCATATTTTAGTGCGTATGTGGTTTACCTTCTATAACCGACATATGTGTATCTCCGGATGCTGATGAACATTGACATTGTTTTAACTGAAATTCTGTAGTGTGGTGTATCTTTCATATGACAACGCAACTGAAGCAAGGCAGATTAGTGAATAAATTTCATAGAAAGAATAAATTCGCACTCCACGAATAGATTCATGATAAACAACATCAGGAAAAGTTGATCCCAATAACAAGTATATCTCTCGTTTTACCAAGAAAGATATCTTACCGACAGAATGAACCTTTATGTGTATACCAGAAACATCCCTAACTTTGCTTTTTAAATCGATGTACATGGTAGAATATATTGCAGTATTTTTTCAATTGCCAAAAAAAATACGAAAAGCTTACTGGTAACGCTTTTTCGTGAATTGTTTTAGAGTGAATAGAACATGATTCTATCATTATCCTATGTGTTCATTCATTTTGCTCTATCGGTACATTCAAAGGGATCCGGCTTGGACTTCAATGCCACAGTAAAGTTCAATAGTAAATCTTTTATAGAATGTGTCATCTGAATATATAACGTTCTGTTCTGTTCTGTCATGTTCTATCTTGGGAAATTCAGATTAATAATATGGAATTTTCACATAGTCGATTTTGTCAGGTGATCCTGAGGCATTACTTCATTGCTTTCTTGTTATTTATTTTCAGCCTTGCCTATTTATACTAACATTGCCGTTGACAATGAACAGGTAAATGAAGGGTCAGAAGTTAAGTTCACATGCACTGGAAACATAGGACGCCCCCCTGGAATATTAGCTCTTGTTCAGTCGTTCTCGTCAAACTACTCTTATCCGATTGTCACCATCTCTGCTCTAGACCTTCCAGATTCCAGCAGAGAAATGCTGCCGAACGGAACGTATAGACTTCAGCACGATTTTCACGTGAATTTGACACGTTCGGATAATGGGACGACTTTCAAATGCCGTAATATTCACCACATGCCAAATCATGGTATATTTGAGAGCCAGAATACTGCGGTCATTCTTGTGAACTGTAAGTTACATGCAGTGCTAATTAGTGAATAAAATTAACAAATGTGGTGGTGTAGCAAGTTCAGCTGGTTAAGCTGGAATCCTTTAATTCTTATAATTTTTTTCTGTTTAACTGTGTTTAATTTCTTTATCTGTTAAATTTCGTTAATTTGTCAAGCCTGTCAGTTACACAAAGTAATTTGCTTTAAATAATTCAGTGCATTCGAAAGAATGAGGACCTGAAATAAAGCTAGTCCGACATATTATAAAGATAACTAGACATTCTGTCTCTGAGATAACTATGCATGAATTAGGAGTATCACAAACAAAATTTCAAATTTCATCGGTTTACAAGTAACCAACTAAGCAGAAGTTTGCAGCGTAAATTTAATACTTGAACAATGACGACTTTTGCAGTAAGAATAACCCGGAGCAATAATAATATTAAGATAGTATATATTCGTCCCAGGAATAACAAAACGTCCGCTCCTCCACTAACAGAAGTTTAAACTAATAGAATGGTCATTCGGATGAGACATAAAAAAAAACCAGGGCTGCCTCTTTCACCGAAACCAAGGTTTTTCAAATAGTACTATTTGAAAGACCTTGCCGAAACATATTATCCACCGAAACATATTAATTATACAATTTGTTGGCTGACCCAAAACGAAAATATCTCAGAATTTGCTTTAAAAAGACGTCTCTTAAATATTTTGACTAGAACCAGTACATGCCACGAGGGACGTTGGTCTCATAGTTCGCGTAACATAGTCATGCATCACATGACGAGAATTCACTAAGTCAAACTATTTTAAGAATATGAATTCAAATATGAAAAAGTAGTTCTATTCTTTATTACTTTATAATGTTGTTAATATGTATTTTAAAAAGCAACACGTTGCATATTCTACTTCATATTTGACAACGTAATCATCAAAAGATACGATATATTAACATTTAGAACTTTTACACGCTTTAAACGTAGGAACTTATATCATTCGCTTTGATAATTTTACCTGGCGGAATAATACATGTCATCTTACTATGTCAAGGTTGTTGTCCCAATCAGCGTACCGCCATACTTGTTTTCAAATGTTCGAAACAGGAAACGACAGAAAATGAATGGATTTATGAAGTTAAGCGGTGTATGTGCCGTACTTTTAATTGCGCCAGGTAATACATGCATTTGTTATTGTTGCATTTTTAACCTAAATTGAATCAGAATTTACCTGTTAAATACGCATCACCTGTGTAAAAGAAAATTTGTCACTGGCTGTTGCCTTCATTGTATTTTTAATCAAGGTGCGCTTCGTTAATAGGACACTTCTAAATCTGACGGTACATGAGTTTTGGCACTGTCTAGTGAATAGAGTATAATGTTGATCAATGCATATATTAATAAGCTCAGCACATTACAGTTCTATAATTAGTTGTGGGAAGGCGTTGGCCAAAGATAGCAACAACATGAACAATCACTTGTTTCCAGAGACATGAGAAAAACCTTTTAGTTTTATAGTTTTTGAAAGTCCTTGGCATAAAAATAAATACATATATATACTTTAGCAATGTGGACAGCGTATGAAAACGTTGAATGGTATTATCAGTATAAACTCTGGAAATATGCATCTAACCTCACTTGTTTTTTTTAGTCCTATAGATTAGACCCACAGGTGTATGTCCAGTCTTGGAGCCCATAAATAAACAATACAAACAAAAAAAAACCAATTAGAATCCCTAGTTATAATTCTTAAACGAAAAAAAAAAATTCTATATGCTTTCTCGCTGCCGTTTTCGCATCGGACACTTAGCATTTTGTAAACAATCATAGTCTGCTTAGTCTACAGCTTTGAAGAACTTACATTTGAAGTTAAACACGCCAATTTTTAGACACTGATAAAATATCGTCCACAAGCGGCCATTTTGTTGAAAACAAAAGTAGAAAAAACAAAATTGGCGTGTTTTACTTCAAATACGGGGAGGCATTTATCATTTCGATTCTAACACAATAATGTGTTGAACTAGAAACAAAGGTTTAGGTCACATTTAGAGTTTTTAGGTAATGGAATTCTGTATAATGCATACATTTGTGTCCTGGCTATAACTTTGTAATGCTTTGAAGGATTTTAAAATAACTTGGCACAAATGTCTAGCACATCAAGCCGATGTGTCATGTGCAAGACCCAAGTCCCTACCTAAAAGGTCAAGGTCACACAATTAAGAGTTTATAGGTAATGGAATCCTGTTACAAATATTCAAGTCTTGACTGGAATGTGGACAACATGAAACACCGTGTCCAGTCACTGCGATTCGCGGTGACAAATGGTCACCGTGACCGGACACTCTAATCGCGGTGATGGGTGACTCAGGGGGGCATTGTGGTGACCAAATTCGCGTGGTCATGATGGCTGGACATTGCAGTGATGGGTGACAATAAGGAAAAACACCTTGCGTGTACTGTATGCATACATTTGTGCCAGGATTATAACTTTTTAATGCATTAATTGATTTAAATGAACTTGGCACAAATGTTCAGCACATCAAGACAATGTGTTGTCTGCATGAAACATGTTCCTACCTCAAAGGTCAAGGTCACACTTAGTGTTTAAAAGTAATGGAATACTGTATGCATGGTTACTGTGTCATGCTTGGAAGGATTTTAAAATTACATAGCACATTTATTGAGCACATGAAGATTACACAGACTGTGAGGCACCTCTTTCGGGGGCATTTGTCACTTGTTAGGGACAGCTCTTGTTTTCAAAACCATTAGACTGAATCATGCACAGGTCTTTGGAGTCTTTTCTCTGAAAGTATGCAACGAAACAAATTTAACGAAACAGAAGTTGTTCAGTGATTATTTCTTTAACTGGATCAAATATATATGTTAAAACACACCATACTACATGAGTTTTCTGTATATTGATATTTTGTGTTCTAATAATTGTATGGCATCACAGTTTTCTGTTACTAAAAAAGCCAGGACGAGTGGGTTTTGTTGCAGGACAAGATCAGCATTAATGGACAGTGAGCACTTCACAGACAACCATTTTCCACTAAACCAGTGGGTTTGTGAATAAATACTGGTCAGGGCTTTTTCTCCCTATCACCAGGGGCCGAATATCGGCCCGGTTCCCAATCGAAAATAACCTTCATTTTTCCAATTCCAAAAAAAAATTTGAAAAAAAAATTGATTTTTTTTTTTTTTAAATCTGTCCTTACACTACTGTACATAGCATTCCTGGGACCATTGCCCTTAACACAGATTGTTTTTTTTCCCAACCTATAAATTGTTTCTACATTTAAAAAAAAAAAAAAAAAGACCCTCCCCTTCCTAAATTATTGGGACCATTGCCCTAAATACAGATATTTTTTGGCCTCAAGGTAATGGATATTAAACTCATACATAAATTCCCAATTTGATCAGAAAAATGCCGCGTTTTTTCCCAAAAGAGCTAGAAAAAGCCCTGCTGGTACTGTCATGTAGTACATGATGTAGCATCACTGATTGATCAAAGATTTGTGCAGCTGAATCAGAACATTTCTCCCAAAATTTTAGTCAGTAATCACAGTCCCTTGGTAATACCCAGTAGTGCCCAGTAAAACCTGGGTTCCAACTAAAACCCACCAAAGTAAAACCTTTTTTTGCCAACCCTGCAATAGAATACCACACACTTTTTAGTACATCCATGAGTGCACTTGTGTCAGGTCTGTAACTTTGAAATAACTTGGCACAAAATTTATGTCCACCATATTAAGACAACATGTTGTGCTTAAGACCCAGGACCCCAGTCATAAGGTCAAGGTCACACTTGGATATCATAAGTCATAAGATGCTTCATAATCATGAGCTCATAGTGTATATGTTTTTATTGTATATGTCACATATGTGCCAGAAATAATCCTTATCAATCACTAATTGTGATTAGGAAACACCTGTTGTTTGGAATTAATGGTGAAAGAAAAAAAAGCCAAGAAATATTGTCTGATTTCATTGAATGACAAATTAAGGTGCACTCAAAATTCTCTTTCTAGGATTTGACTCTGATATGATCAGGATGATAGAGTATTATACTTGAGAAATACATAAGTTGATACCACTCACATTGTAATTTTTTCACAAAACATTGGTGTTTCTTGTGTTTCAGTTACTGGCATAGTTTTCACCTCAACCCCAGCCAGAATTGTGAAAGGTGATACAGACTCAGGGAGGTTAACACTGAAGTGTTCCGTCAATGAAGATGATGTTGCTAGGGTGTATACCATAAAGATCAAGCGTGAGACATCCCCAGGTTCTAACATGTTTGAATCTTTTGCATCTTATATAGATGAGGCAGAATTAAATGAACAGATTACAAATAATAGAGAGTTTATAGTGTCTGGGGATAAAAGTGGTACCACACCATTTCTCGAAGTGACTATGAGTATACAGAAAATGGACTGCAATGATGCCAGGATGTATACCTGTGACTATACTTATGACAACACAAATGAAGATACTGAAACGCAAAAGGACAATATTACCCTGGAGGTTTTTGGTGAGATTATCTTTTGATATACATGCTATTACATAATACTGATATGATATGATAAGCACCAGAAGTGAAGCATCTGTGGAGTGTAGTCCTTTGCTAAGGAAGATCGTGTTCTTTGTATACTAAATTGATGAAAGAAGATTTTCAAATGACCTTTGTTGGCAGGGTAAATGAATGATTAGGAAACTGTTGACATGGTAAATGAAAAAACTAAATGCACCAATAGAAATAGAATATTACAAAATACATGTACACTGCAAATTATGAAATTTTGACTTCTGTAGTTCTTTCAGGGTTTTAAAAAAGGGTTCTCTGATGTAAACTAAGTAATTTTTTATATAGAAACCTGCCCCAGCGACATCTTCTGCAGGGGCATAGCTAGGGCTTGGAGAATGTGTACGTAAGCATTCTAGGGGGGTACGGGGGCATACTCCCCCGAAAATTTTTTGTTTGCTAAAACGTTTTTGGTGCAATCTGGAAGTATTTTCTCAAGAAATAGAGTCAATAAAACGTGTAAAAATACCAGGGTTTCATGTTACAATGTGGATTTTTTTACATTAATCGTCATTATCATTTTAAACCTTTTCGCATCTAAAATGTAGAGAAAGCATTTAAATACTCACTTCCGCGATGTCTTTCAATGACTTTACTATTCACTTAACGAATTTGAAAAAATAAATTCATTTCACAAAAATGAAATTTGGCCTGGCAAACAGTGTTATTTAACCTAGATTTAGTAGTAACCTTTAATTTGTATAATGTCATGCAATATGCATATAGTGCTGACTTCAGAAACTTGAATTGACGGACGTAAAATACAGTGGTTACGTCGCACTAGAAAAATCAAACAAACAAACAACAACATAATCCGACATACAGACATTTAACAACATGTGTCAATTCATTCAAAAATAAGTGCTAAATAACTACTGCTTTGATTTAAAATTTCTAAGAATGTTGCATTACATGTAACTAATAATTGAAACAAAATTC